>CM072878.1:0-20000 GCA_036937835.1 Pampus argenteus | reverse complement strand
TTACAATATCCGTACACCACTTAACCCAAACATATGAAACCAGCCATACAACCATTTTTAAACGTATCCACAATAATAAAAGTGTTTTTTTTAAATGTATCAATATTGTAAAATTTATTTTTAATACAGTAAAAAGTAAAAATAAGAAAGATAGAGATTACGTATACGTTAGGGTTAGAAAAAGGTAAGTATAAAGGGTTAAGGTTAGGTTACCAGGTAAGTCTAGGTTAGAATGATAGGGTTAGGGTTAGAAAAGGTAAGTTAGGGTTAGGGCAACCGGAAAGTATGTGGTTAGGGTTAGGGTTAGTGTAAGTATAGGTTAGGGTTAGGGTTAGGAAAGGTAAATATGGTGATGGTTAGGTTTAGGCACGGTTAGGGTTGGAATGGTTAGGGTTAAGCGTTAGGGTTAGAGAAACTGGTAAGTATCTAGTTAAGGTCAGAAATATAGAAATACGTATACGTTAGATTAGAATTGTTATGGAGTAAAAAGGTAGGTAAAAAGGTAAGTAAATACACATCAATTTTGTTTTCTACTGGGATTCAGAAAGATTCAAGGACCAATTGGTTAACTTACGTTGTGTATTGGGGTGTCTAAACACCCCAAATCTTGGTGGCCCCCGCTGCACAAAATGTTCCTGTGAGTCCACAAACTCCTCGTCCTCCTCTTCCTCCTGGAGCTCAGCAAAGAGAGCTTCCTCCTCTGAATGTGTGGGGGAGTGACGTACCGATGTCTTCCTCCCATCAGCTTGATGGGTCGGTTCTGGGTCCTCCACGATGCTGTCCTCTGTCCACACCACTACTCCCCTGTTCCTCCTGTGTCTCCCCCTGACCTCCCTCTGATCCTGGGGGGGATCACCTGCTGTATTGGTGGCTGCTGTTACCTTCTGGGCCTGGTCCTGGGTCTGAGTTGAGGTTGCGTTCCGTCCTCGGGGAACCCTTGCAGAATCCCTGGTCCGGGGCTGCTCCTGAGCTGGGTCCTGGGTCTGCGATGCAGTTGTGGTCTGCGATGCAGTCGTGGTCTGCTGTTGGGGAACCCCTGTTGGGTTCCTGCCCTCCAACCGCGCTGCAATCAAATCCTCTGTTTGATCAATAGCATCTTGTGAGATCCGTGGCAAATTTTTCCGAGCCCATCTCACCGCCACCTCAAAGGCTTCCTTCCAGTCTGGAGTAAGGAAGCCACTTAAGTCCTCCAGACATTCCTCCAAACACTTCTCATAGTGTTCCATCAGAATGAGGCATGTGTTGTGGCCCCAATTCTTGGCATTCCCCACGATAAGGTCGCTTGTTTGTAGTCTTGGTGCTGCAGGTTTAATCATATTGGACAGGACCTCCACCATCCGGGTAATCATCCGGGGCTCCTCTTTCCCAGGCTTGGGAGCCACATTCTGCAGATGGTGGACCGTCTTGGTCACTGCATAAATTTTCCGAATCAAGCGTCCAAATGTAGGATCCGCTGCTTGCCTCCGTACCTCTGGTCCTCCACTCCTAGCAGGAGATACGGTACGGGCTGGTAGGAACACTCCCCGGCGAGCCACATCAGCATATGATATGTATCTGGGACCGGAGAACCAGGTGGCCCTCGGGGGCGGCGCTGGCTGGTTAGGGTGTGGGGAATACTCCCTCCGATACGGGAGGGAGGGTGCACGGGCCCTCCACCCGGTAGGCCTCCCGTATCCCCAGTCCCAGGAAGGTTGTGGATCACGGCGGCGACGTCTGCCGTATTGGACTGTTGTCCATCTGTCCTCCATTGTGAAAAAAATTATTTTTAATCTAATAAAAACCAAACTCAGGCTTCTTATATTCAAAAAATATTGTTTTATTTTATAACTATCAAAAATCAATTTAAATTCAAAAATACAAAAGCTGTACAGATATAAAGGTGTGCTACGGCAACGTTTCAACCTGTAGCGGTCTTCTTCAGGCCTGCACACCTCTCTAACAATTGGTATTAATGATGCTCTCCCTTCAGAGTCCAAGTAAAAGTGAGCTCCTGCTCTCCTTCTCCTCCCTTTTATACCTGACCGGGCTCCACCCCCTTTCATCTACGGTAAGTTGTCCGGTACATACATTTAAACTATGTACAATGCAGTTTTGCATTAAATTCACTGACCACAGATTAAATAAACCACCAAACTGTGTTTTTACATTCATATACATAATAAAACCATAATAAAATATATATATTTTTTTTAAATGTACCAATGTCTTTATACGAATCATTTACCATATTTACACATTTATACACAACTCAACCTAAATATATGAAATTGGTATTACAATTATTCTTAAATGTTTTAAATAAAGTATTTTTCTTAAAAAAACCTTTTCGTATACGGTAAGTTTCCGGTAAGTTGTCCGGTACACACATTTTAAATATGTACAATGCAGTTTTGTCTTAAATTAACTGACAACAAATTAAATACATAACCAAACTGTGTTTTTACATATATATAGAGATGGTACAACCATAATATATATTTTTAAATATGTATAAATGTCTCTATATGAACAATTTACAATATCCGTACACCACTTAACCCAAACATATGAAACCAGCCATACAACCATTTTTAAACGTATCCACAATAATAAAAGTGTTTTTTTTAAATGTATCAATATTGTAAAATTTATTTTTAATACAGTAAAAAGTAAAAATAAGAAAGATAGAGATTACGTATACGTTAGGGTTAGAAAAAGGTAAGTATAAAGGGTTAAGGTTAGGTTACCAGGTAAGTCTAGGTTAGAATGATAGGGTTAGGGTTAGAAAAGGTAAGTTAGGGTTAGGGCAACCGGAAAGTATGTGGTTAGGGTTAGGGTTAGTGTAAGTATAGGTTAGGGTTAGGGTTAGGAAAGGTAAATATGGTGATGGTTAGGTTTAGGCACGGTTAGGGTTGGAATGGTTAGGGTTAAGCGTTAGGGTTAGAGAAACTGGTAAGTATCTAGTTAAGGTCAGAAATATAGAAATACGTATACGTTAGATTAGAATTGTTATGGAGTAAAAAGGTAGGTAAAAAGGTAAGTAAATACACATCAATTTTGTTTTCTACTGGGATTCAGAAAGATTCAAGGACCAATTGGTTAACTTACGTTGTGTATTGGGGTGTCTAAACACCCCAAATCTTGGTGGCCCCCGCTGCACAAAATGTTCCTGTGAGTCCACAAACTCCTCGTCCTCCTCTTCCTCCTGGAGCTCAGCAAAGAGAGCTTCCTCCTCTGAATGTGTGGGGGAGTGACGTACCGATGTCTTCCTCCCATCAGCTTGATGGGTCGGTTCTGGGTCCTCCACGATGCTGTCCTCTGTCCACACCACTACTCCCCTGTTCCTCCTGTGTCTCCCCCTGACCTCCCTCTGATCCTGGGGGGGATCACCTGCTGTATTGGTGGCTGCTGTTACCTTCTGGGCCTGGTCCTGGGTCTGAGTTGAGGTTGCGTTCCGTCCTCGGGGAACCCTTGCAGAATCCCTGGTCCGGGGCTGCTCCTGAGCTGGGTCCTGGGTCTGCGATGCAGTTGTGGTCTGCGATGCAGTCGTGGTCTGCTGTTGGGGAACCCCTGTTGGGTTCCTGCCCTCCAACCGCGCTGCAATCAAATCCTCTGTTTGATCAATAGCATCTTGTGAGATCCGTGGCAAATTTTTCCGAGCCCATCTCACCGCCACCTCAAAGGCTTCCTTCCAGTCTGGAGTAAGGAAGCCACTTAAGTCCTCCAGACATTCCTCCAAACACTTCTCATAGTGTTCCATCAGAATGAGGCATGTGTTGTGGCCCCAATTCTTGGCATTCCCCACGATAAGGTCGCTTGTTTGTAGTCTTGGTGCTGCAGGTTTAATCATATTGGACAGGACCTCCACCATCCGGGTAATCATCCGGGGCTCCTCTTTCCCAGGCTTGGGAGCCACATTCTGCAGATGGTGGACCGTCTTGGTCACTGCATAAATTTTCCGAATCAAGCGTCCAAATGTAGGATCCGCTGCTTGCCTCCGTACCTCTGGTCCTCCACTCCTAGCAGGAGATACGGTACGGGCTGGTAGGAACACTCCCCGGCGAGCCACATCAGCATATGATATGTATCTGGGACCGGAGAACCAGGTGGCCCTCGGGGGCGGCGCTGGCTGGTTAGGGTGTGGGGAATACTCCCTCCGATACGGGAGGGAGGGTGCACGGGCCCTCCACCCGGTAGGCCTCCCGTATCCCCAGTCCCAGGAAGGTTGTGGATCACGGCGGCGACGTCTGCCGTATTGGACTGTTGTCCATCTGTCCTCCATTGTGAAAAAAATTATTTTTAATCTAATAAAAACCAAACTCAGGCTTCTTATATTCAAAAAATATTGTTTTATTTTATAACTATCAAAAATCAATTTAAATTCAAAAATACAAAAGCTGTACAGATATAAAGGTGTGCTACGGCAACGTTTCAACCTGTAGCGGTCTTCTTCAGGCCTGCACACCTCTCTAACAATTGGTATTAATGATGCTCTCCCTTCAGAGTCCAAGTAAAAGTGAGCTCCTGCTCTCCTTCTCCTCCCTTTTATACCTGACCGGGCTCCACCCCCTTTCATCTACGGTAAGTTGTCCGGTACATACATTTAAACTATGTACAATGCAGTTTTGCATTAAATTCACTGACCACAGATTAAATAAACCACCAAACTGTGTTTTTACATTCATATACATAATAAAACCATAATAAAATATATATATTTTTTTTAAATGTACCAATGTCTTTATACGAATCATTTACCATATTTACACATTTATACACAACTCAACCTAAATATATGAAATTGGTATTACAATTATTCTTAAATGTTTTAAATAAAGTATTTTTCTTAAAAAAACCTTTTCGTATACGGTAAGTTTCCGGTAAGTTGTCCGGTACACACATTTTAAATATGTACAATGCAGTTTTGTCTTAAATTAACTGACAACAAATTAAATACATAACCAAACTGTGTTTTTACATATATATAGAGATGGTACAACCATAATATATATTTTTAAATATGTATAAATGTCTCTATATGAACAATTTACAATATCCGTACACCACTTAACCCAAACATATGAAACCAGCCATACAACCATTTTTAAACGTATCCACAATAATAAAAGTGTTTTTTTTAAATGTATCAATATTGTAAAATTTATTTTTAATACAGTAAAAAGTAAAAATAAGAAAGATAGAGATTACGTATACGTTAGGGTTAGAAAAAGGTAAGTATAAAGGGTTAAGGTTAGGTTACCAGGTAAGTCTAGGTTAGAATGATAGGGTTAGGGTTAGAAAAGGTAAGTTAGGGTTAGGGCAACCGGAAAGTATGTGGTTAGGGTTAGGGTTAGTGTAAGTATAGGTTAGGGTTAGGGTTAGGAAAGGTAAATATGGTGATGGTTAGGTTTAGGCACGGTTAGGGTTGGAATGGTTAGGGTTAAGCGTTAGGGTTAGAGAAACTGGTAAGTATCTAGTTAAGGTCAGAAATATAGAAATACGTATACGTTAGATTAGAATTGTTATGGAGTAAAAAGGTAGGTAAAAAGGTAAGTAAATACACATCAATTTTGTTTTCTACTGGGATTCAGAAAGATTCAAGGACCAATTGGTTAACTTACGTTGTGTATTGGGGTGTCTAAACACCCCAAATCTTGGTGGCCCCCGCTGCACAAAATGTTCCTGTGAGTCCACAAACTCCTCGTCCTCCTCTTCCTCCTGGAGCTCAGCAAAGAGAGCTTCCTCCTCTGAATGTGTGGGGGAGTGACGTACCGATGTCTTCCTCCCATCAGCTTGATGGGTCGGTTCTGGGTCCTCCACGATGCTGTCCTCTGTCCACACCACTACTCCCCTGTTCCTCCTGTGTCTCCCCCTGACCTCCCTCTGATCCTGGGGGGGATCACCTGCTGTATTGGTGGCTGCTGTTACCTTCTGGGCCTGGTCCTGGGTCTGAGTTGAGGTTGCGTTCCGTCCTCGGGGAACCCTTGCAGAATCCCTGGTCCGGGGCTGCTCCTGAGCTGGGTCCTGGGTCTGCGATGCAGTTGTGGTCTGCGATGCAGTCGTGGTCTGCTGTTGGGGAACCCCTGTTGGGTTCCTGCCCTCCAACCGCGCTGCAATCAAATCCTCTGTTTGATCAATAGCATCTTGTGAGATCCGTGGCAAATTTTTCCGAGCCCATCTCACCGCCACCTCAAAGGCTTCCTTCCAGTCTGGAGTAAGGAAGCCACTTAAGTCCTCCAGACATTCCTCCAAACACTTCTCATAGTGTTCCATCAGAATGAGGCATGTGTTGTGGCCCCAATTCTTGGCATTCCCCACGATAAGGTCGCTTGTTTGTAGTCTTGGTGCTGCAGGTTTAATCATATTGGACAGGACCTCCACCATCCGGGTAATCATCCGGGGCTCCTCTTTCCCAGGCTTGGGAGCCACATTCTGCAGATGGTGGACCGTCTTGGTCACTGCATAAATTTTCCGAATCAAGCGTCCAAATGTAGGATCCGCTGCTTGCCTCCGTACCTCTGGTCCTCCACTCCTAGCAGGAGATACGGTACGGGCTGGTAGGAACACTCCCCGGCGAGCCACATCAGCATATGATATGTATCTGGGACCGGAGAACCAGGTGGCCCTCGGGGGCGGCGCTGGCTGGTTAGGGTGTGGGGAATACTCCCTCCGATACGGGAGGGAGGGTGCACGGGCCCTCCACCCGGTAGGCCTCCCGTATCCCCAGTCCCAGGAAGGTTGTGGATCACGGCGGCGACGTCTGCCGTATTGGACTGTTGTCCATCTGTCCTCCATTGTGAAAAAAATTATTTTTAATCTAATAAAAACCAAACTCAGGCTTCTTATATTCAAAAAATATTGTTTTATTTTATAACTATCAAAAATCAATTTAAATTCAAAAATACAAAAGCTGTACAGATATAAAGGTGTGCTACGGCAACGTTTCAACCTGTAGCGGTCTTCTTCAGGCCTGCACACCTCTCTAACAATTGGTATTAATGATGCTCTCCCTTCAGAGTCCAAGTAAAAGTGAGCTCCTGCTCTCCTTCTCCTCCCTTTTATACCTGACCGGGCTCCACCCCCTTTCATCTACGGTAAGTTGTCCGGTACATACATTTAAACTATGTACAATGCAGTTTTGCATTAAATTCACTGACCACAGATTAAATAAACCACCAAACTGTGTTTTTACATTCATATACATAATAAAACCATAATAAAATATATATATTTTTTTTAAATGTACCAATGTCTTTATACGAATCATTTACCATATTTACACATTTATACACAACTCAACCTAAATATATGAAATTGGTATTACAATTATTCTTAAATGTTTTAAATAAAGTATTTTTCTTAAAAAAACCTTTTCGTATACGGTAAGTTTCCGGTAAGTTGTCCGGTACACACATTTTAAATATGTACAATGCAGTTTTGTCTTAAATTAACTGACAACAAATTAAATACATAACCAAACTGTGTTTTTACATATATATAGAGATGGTACAACCATAATATATATTTTTAAATATGTATAAATGTCTCTATATGAACAATTTACAATATCCGTACACCACTTAACCCAAACATATGAAACCAGCCATACAACCATTTTTAAACGTATCCACAATAATAAAAGTGTTTTTTTTAAATGTATCAATATTGTAAAATTTATTTTTAATACAGTAAAAAGTAAAAATAAGAAAGATAGAGATTACGTATACGTTAGGGTTAGAAAAAGGTAAGTATAAAGGGTTAAGGTTAGGTTACCAGGTAAGTCTAGGTTAGAATGATAGGGTTAGGGTTAGAAAAGGTAAGTTAGGGTTAGGGCAACCGGAAAGTATGTGGTTAGGGTTAGGGTTAGTGTAAGTATAGGTTAGGGTTAGGGTTAGGAAAGGTAAATATGGTGATGGTTAGGTTTAGGCACGGTTAGGGTTGGAATGGTTAGGGTTAAGCGTTAGGGTTAGAGAAACTGGTAAGTATCTAGTTAAGGTCAGAAATATAGAAATACGTATACGTTAGATTAGAATTGTTATGGAGTAAAAAGGTAGGTAAAAAGGTAAGTAAATACACATCAATTTTGTTTTCTACTGGGATTCAGAAAGATTCAAGGACCAATTGGTTAACTTACGTTGTGTATTGGGGTGTCTAAACACCCCAAATCTTGGTGGCCCCCGCTGCACAAAATGTTCCTGTGAGTCCACAAACTCCTCGTCCTCCTCTTCCTCCTGGAGCTCAGCAAAGAGAGCTTCCTCCTCTGAATGTGTGGGGGAGTGACGTACCGATGTCTTCCTCCCATCAGCTTGATGGGTCGGTTCTGGGTCCTCCACGATGCTGTCCTCTGTCCACACCACTACTCCCCTGTTCCTCCTGTGTCTCCCCCTGACCTCCCTCTGATCCTGGGGGGGATCACCTGCTGTATTGGTGGCTGCTGTTACCTTCTGGGCCTGGTCCTGGGTCTGAGTTGAGGTTGCGTTCCGTCCTCGGGGAACCCTTGCAGAATCCCTGGTCCGGGGCTGCTCCTGAGCTGGGTCCTGGGTCTGCGATGCAGTTGTGGTCTGCGATGCAGTCGTGGTCTGCTGTTGGGGAACCCCTGTTGGGTTCCTGCCCTCCAACCGCGCTGCAATCAAATCCTCTGTTTGATCAATAGCATCTTGTGAGATCCGTGGCAAATTTTTCCGAGCCCATCTCACCGCCACCTCAAAGGCTTCCTTCCAGTCTGGAGTAAGGAAGCCACTTAAGTCCTCCAGACATTCCTCCAAACACTTCTCATAGTGTTCCATCAGAATGAGGCATGTGTTGTGGCCCCAATTCTTGGCATTCCCCACGATAAGGTCGCTTGTTTGTAGTCTTGGTGCTGCAGGTTTAATCATATTGGACAGGACCTCCACCATCCGGGTAATCATCCGGGGCTCCTCTTTCCCAGGCTTGGGAGCCACATTCTGCAGATGGTGGACCGTCTTGGTCACTGCATAAATTTTCCGAATCAAGCGTCCAAATGTAGGATCCGCTGCTTGCCTCCGTACCTCTGGTCCTCCACTCCTAGCAGGAGATACGGTACGGGCTGGTAGGAACACTCCCCGGCGAGCCACATCAGCATATGATATGTATCTGGGACCGGAGAACCAGGTGGCCCTCGGGGGCGGCGCTGGCTGGTTAGGGTGTGGGGAATACTCCCTCCGATACGGGAGGGAGGGTGCACGGGCCCTCCACCCGGTAGGCCTCCCGTATCCCCAGTCCCAGGAAGGTTGTGGATCACGGCGGCGACGTCTGCCGTATTGGACTGTTGTCCATCTGTCCTCCATTGTGAAAAAAATTATTTTTAATCTAATAAAAACCAAACTCAGGCTTCTTATATTCAAAAAATATTGTTTTATTTTATAACTATCAAAAATCAATTTAAATTCAAAAATACAAAAGCTGTACAGATATAAAGGTGTGCTACGGCAACGTTTCAACCTGTAGCGGTCTTCTTCAGGCCTGCACACCTCTCTAACAATTGGTATTAATGATGCTCTCCCTTCAGAGTCCAAGTAAAAGTGAGCTCCTGCTCTCCTTCTCCTCCCTTTTATACCTGACCGGGCTCCACCCCCTTTCATCTACGGTAAGTTGTCCGGTACATACATTTAAACTATGTACAATGCAGTTTTGCATTAAATTCACTGACCACAGATTAAATAAACCACCAAACTGTGTTTTTACATTCATATACATAATAAAACCATAATAAAATATATATATTTTTTTTAAATGTACCAATGTCTTTATACGAATCATTTACCATATTTACACATTTATACACAACTCAACCTAAATATATGAAATTGGTATTACAATTATTCTTAAATGTTTTAAATAAAGTATTTTTCTTAAAAAAACCTTTTCGTATACGGTAAGTTTCCGGTAAGTTGTCCGGTACACACATTTTAAATATGTACAATGCAGTTTTGTCTTAAATTAACTGACAACAAATTAAATACATAACCAAACTGTGTTTTTACATATATATAGAGATGGTACAACCATAATATATATTTTTAAATATGTATAAATGTCTCTATATGAACAATTTACAATATCCGTACACCACTTAACCCAAACATATGAAACCAGCCATACAACCATTTTTAAACGTATCCACAATAATAAAAGTGTTTTTTTTAAATGTATCAATATTGTAAAATTTATTTTTAATACAGTAAAAAGTAAAAATAAGAAAGATAGAGATTACGTATACGTTAGGGTTAGAAAAAGGTAAGTATAAAGGGTTAAGGTTAGGTTACCAGGTAAGTCTAGGTTAGAATGATAGGGTTAGGGTTAGAAAAGGTAAGTTAGGGTTAGGGCAACCGGAAAGTATGTGGTTAGGGTTAGGGTTAGTGTAAGTATAGGTTAGGGTTAGGGTTAGGAAAGGTAAATATGGTGATGGTTAGGTTTAGGCACGGTTAGGGTTGGAATGGTTAGGGTTAAGCGTTAGGGTTAGAGAAACTGGTAAGTATCTAGTTAAGGTCAGAAATATAGAAATACGTATACGTTAGATTAGAATTGTTATGGAGTAAAAAGGTAGGTAAAAAGGTAAGTAAATACACATCAATTTTGTTTTCTACTGGGATTCA
The DNA here is from genome assembly GCA_036937835.1 of Pampus argenteus. Taxonomy (NCBI): domain Eukaryota; kingdom Metazoa; phylum Chordata; class Actinopteri; order Scombriformes; family Stromateidae; genus Pampus; species Pampus argenteus. The sequence continues at coordinate 9,405 of CM072878.1, read as the reverse complement.
GAAAGATTCAAGGACCAATTGGTTAACTTACGTTGTGTATTGGGGTGTCTAAACACCCCAAATCTTGGTGGCCCCCGCTGCACAAAATGTTCCTGTGAGTCCACAAACTCCTCGTCCTCCTCTTCCTCCTGGAGCTCAGCAAAGAGAGCTTCCTCCTCTGAATGTGTGGGGGAGTGACGTACCGATGTCTTCCTCCCATCAGCTTGATGGGTCGGTTCTGGGTCCTCCACGATGCTGTCCTCTGTCCACACCACTACTCCCCTGTTCCTCCTGTGTCTCCCCCTGACCTCCCTCTGATCCTGGGGGGGATCACCTGCTGTATTGGTGGCTGCTGTTACCTTCTGGGCCTGGTCCTGGGTCTGAGTTGAGGTTGCGTTCCGTCCTCGGGGAACCCTTGCAGAATCCCTGGTCCGGGGCTGCTCCTGAGCTGGGTCCTGGGTCTGCGATGCAGTTGTGGTCTGCGATGCAGTCGTGGTCTGCTGTTGGGGAACCCCTGTTGGGTTCCTGCCCTCCAACCGCGCTGCAATCAAATCCTCTGTTTGATCAATAGCATCTTGTGAGATCCGTGGCAAATTTTTCCGAGCCCATCTCACCGCCACCTCAAAGGCTTCCTTCCAGTCTGGAGTAAGGAAGCCACTTAAGTCCTCCAGACATTCCTCCAAACACTTCTCATAGTGTTCCATCAGAATGAGGCATGTGTTGTGGCCCCAATTCTTGGCATTCCCCACGATAAGGTCGCTTGTTTGTAGTCTTGGTGCTGCAGGTTTAATCATATTGGACAGGACCTCCACCATCCGGGTAATCATCCGGGGCTCCTCTTTCCCAGGCTTGGGAGCCACATTCTGCAGATGGTGGACCGTCTTGGTCACTGCATAAATTTTCCGAATCAAGCGTCCAAATGTAGGATCCGCTGCTTGCCTCCGTACCTCTGGTCCTCCACTCCTAGCAGGAGATACGGTACGGGCTGGTAGGAACACTCCCCGGCGAGCCACATCAGCATATGATATGTATCTGGGACCGGAGAACCAGGTGGCCCTCGGGGGCGGCGCTGGCTGGTTAGGGTGTGGGGAATACTCCCTCCGATACGGGAGGGAGGGTGCACGGGCCCTCCACCCGGTAGGCCTCCCGTATCCCCAGTCCCAGGAAGGTTGTGGATCACGGCGGCGACGTCTGCCGTATTGGACTGTTGTCCATCTGTCCTCCATTGTGAAAAAAATTATTTTTAATCTAATAAAAACCAAACTCAGGCTTCTTATATTCAAAAAATATTGTTTTATTTTATAACTATCAAAAATCAATTTAAATTCAAAAATACAAAAGCTGTACAGATATAAAGGTGTGCTACGGCAACGTTTCAACCTGTAGCGGTCTTCTTCAGGCCTGCACACCTCTCTAACAATTGGTATTAATGATGCTCTCCCTTCAGAGTCCAAGTAAAAGTGAGCTCCTGCTCTCCTTCTCCTCCCTTTTATACCTGACCGGGCTCCACCCCCTTTCATCTACGGTAAGTTGTCCGGTACATACATTTAAACTATGTACAATGCAGTTTTGCATTAAATTCACTGACCACAGATTAAATAAACCACCAAACTGTGTTTTTACATTCATATACATAATAAAACCATAATAAAATATATATATTTTTTTTAAATGTACCAATGTCTTTATACGAATCATTTACCATATTTACACATTTATACACAACTCAACCTAAATATATGAAATTGGTATTACAATTATTCTTAAATGTTTTAAATAAAGTATTTTTCTTAAAAAAACCTTTTCGTATACGGTAAGTTTCCGGTAAGTTGTCCGGTACACACATTTTAAATATGTACAATGCAGTTTTGTCTTAAATTAACTGACAACAAATTAAATACATAACCAAACTGTGTTTTTACATATATATAGAGATGGTACAACCATAATATATATTTTTAAATATGTATAAATGTCTCTATATGAACAATTTACAATATCCGTACACCACTTAACCCAAACATATGAAACCAGCCATACAACCATTTTTAAACGTATCCACAATAATAAAAGTGTTTTTTTTAAATGTATCAATATTGTAAAATTTATTTTTAATACAGTAAAAAGTAAAAATAAGAAAGATAGAGATTACGTATACGTTAGGGTTAGAAAAAGGTAAGTATAAAGGGTTAAGGTTAGGTTACCAGGTAAGTCTAGGTTAGAATGATAGGGTTAGGGTTAGAAAAGGTAAGTTAGGGTTAGGGCAACCGGAAAGTATGTGGTTAGGGTTAGGGTTAGTGTAAGTATAGGTTAGGGTTAGGGTTAGGAAAGGTAAATATGGTGATGGTTAGGTTTAGGCACGGTTAGGGTTGGAATGGTTAGGGTTAAGCGTTAGGGTTAGAGAAACTGGTAAGTATCTAGTTAAGGTCAGAAATATAGAAATACGTATACGTTAGATTAGAATTGTTATGGAGTAAAAAGGTAGGTAAAAAGGTAAGTAAATACACATCAATTTTGTTTTCTACTGGGATTCAGAAAGATTCAAGGACCAATTGGTTAACTTACGTTGTGTATTGGGGTGTCTAAACACCCCAAATCTTGGTGGCCCCCGCTGCACAAAATGTTCCTGTGAGTCCACAAACTCCTCGTCCTCCTCTTCCTCCTGGAGCTCAGCAAAGAGAGCTTCCTCCTCTGAATGTGTGGGGGAGTGACGTACCGATGTCTTCCTCCCATCAGCTTGATGGGTCGGTTCTGGGTCCTCCACGATGCTGTCCTCTGTCCACACCACTACTCCCCTGTTCCTCCTGTGTCTCCCCCTGACCTCCCTCTGATCCTGGGGGGGATCACCTGCTGTATTGGTGGCTGCTGTTACCTTCTGGGCCTGGTCCTGGGTCTGAGTTGAGGTTGCGTTCCGTCCTCGGGGAACCCTTGCAGAATCCCTGGTCCGGGGCTGCTCCTGAGCTGGGTCCTGGGTCTGCGATGCAGTTGTGGTCTGCGATGCAGTCGTGGTCTGCTGTTGGGGAACCCCTGTTGGGTTCCTGCCCTCCAACCGCGCTGCAATCAAATCCTCTGTTTGATCAATAGCATCTTGTGAGATCCGTGGCAAATTTTTCCGAGCCCATCTCACCGCCACCTCAAAGGCTTCCTTCCAGTCTGGAGTAAGGAAGCCACTTAAGTCCTCCAGACATTCCTCCAAACACTTCTCATAGTGTTCCATCAGAATGAGGCATGTGTTGTGGCCCCAATTCTTGGCATTCCCCACGATAAGGTCGCTTGTTTGTAGTCTTGGTGCTGCAGGTTTAATCATATTGGACAGGACCTCCACCATCCGGGTAATCATCCGGGGCTCCTCTTTCCCAGGCTTGGGAGCCACATTCTGCAGATGGTGGACCGTCTTGGTCACTGCATAAATTTTCCGAATCAAGCGTCCAAATGTAGGATCCGCTGCTTGCCTCCGTACCTCTGGTCCTCCACTCCTAGCAGGAGATACGGTACGGGCTGGTAGGAACACTCCCCGGCGAGCCACATCAGCATATGATATGTATCTGGGACCGGAGAACCAGGTGGCCCTCGGGGGCGGCGCTGGCTGGTTAGGGTGTGGGGAATACTCCCTCCGATACGGGAGGGAGGGTGCACGGGCCCTCCACCCGGTAGGCCTCCCGTATCCCCAGTCCCAGGAAGGTTGTGGATCACGGCGGCGACGTCTGCCGTATTGGACTGTTGTCCATCTGTCCTCCATTGTGAAAAAAATTATTTTTAATCTAATAAAAACCAAACTCAGGCTTCTTATATTCAAAAAATATTGTTTTATTTTATAACTATCAAAAATCAATTTAAATTCAAAAATACAAAAGCTGTACAGATATAAAGGTGTGCTACGGCAACGTTTCAACCTGTAGCGGTCTTCTTCAGGCCTGCACACCTCTCTAACAATTGGTATTAATGATGCTCTCCCTTCAGAGTCCAAGTAAAAGTGAGCTCCTGCTCTCCTTCTCCTCCCTTTTATACCTGACCGGGCTCCACCCCCTTTCATCTACGGTAAGTTGTCCGGTACATACATTTAAACTATGTACAATGCAGTTTTGCATTAAATTCACTGACCACAGATTAAATAAACCACCAAACTGTGTTTTTACATTCATATACATAATAAAACCATAATAAAATATATATATTTTTTTTTTTAAATGTACCAATGTCTTTATACGAATCATTTACCATATTTACACATTTATACACAACTCAACCTAAATATATGAAATTGGTATTACAATTATTCTTAAATGTTTTAAATAAAGTATTTTTCTTAAAAAAACCTTTTCGTATACGGTAAGTTTCCGGTAAGTTGTCCGGTACACACATTTTAAATATGTACAATGCAGTTTTGTCTTAAATTAACTGACAACAAATTAAATACATAACCAAACTGTGTTTTTACATATATATAGAGATGGTACAACCATAATATATATTTTTAAATATGTATAAATGTCTCTATATGAACAATTTACAATATCCGTACACCACTTAACCCAAACATATGAAACCAGCCATACAACCATTTTTAAACGTATCCACAATAATAAAAGTGTTTTTTTTAAATGTATCAATATTGTAAAATTTATTTTTAATACAGTAAAAAGTAAAAATAAGAAAGATAGAGATTACGTATACGTTAGGGTTAGAAAAAGGTAAGTATAAAGGGTTAAGGTTAGGTTACCAGGTAAGTCTAGGTTAGAATGATAGGGTTAGGGTTAGAAAAGGTAAGTTAGGGTTAGGGCAACCGGAAAGTATGTGGTTAGGGTTAGGGTTAGTGTAAGTATAGGTTAGGGTTAGGGTTAGGAAAGGTAAATATGGTGATGGTTAGGTTTAGGCACGGTTAGGGTTGGAATGGTTAGGGTTAAGCGTTAGGGTTAGAGAAACTGGTAAGTATCTAGTTAAGGTCAGAAATATAGAAATACGTATACGTTAGATTAGAATTGTTATGGAGTAAAAAGGTAGGTAAAAAGGTAAGTAAATACACATCAATTTTGTTTTCTACTGGGATTCAGAAAGATTCAAGGACCAATTGGTTAACTTACGTTGTGTATTGGGGTGTCTAAACACCCCAAATCTTGGTGGCCCCCGCTGCACAAAATGTTCCTGTGAGTCCACAAACTCCTCGTCCTCCTCTTCCTCCTGGAGCTCAGCAAAGAGAGCTTCCTCCTCTGAATGTGTGGGGGAGTGACGTACCGATGTCTTCCTCCCATCAGCTTGATGGGTCGGTTCTGGGTCCTCCACGATGCTGTCCTCTGTCCACACCACTACTCCCCTGTTCCTCCTGTGTCTCCCCCTGACCTCCCTCTGATCCTGGGGGGGATCACCTGCTGTATTGGTGGCTGCTGTTACCTTCTGGGCCTGGTCCTGGGTCTGAGTTGAGGTTGCGTTCCGTCCTCGGGGAACCCTTGCAGAATCCCTGGTCCGGGGCTGCTCCTGAGCTGGGTCCTGGGTCTGCGATGCAGTTGTGGTCTGCGATGCAGTCGTGGTAAATAAAATAAAATAAAATAAGATAAAAAAAAAAAATAAATAAAAAATAAAAAAATGTGTTGAGTAAATAATTAAATAAATAAAAGATGTCTGTGTGTGTAGGGGGGTGGGAAGTTTGGGTAGGAAGAGGGTGTGTAATGAGACATAAGGGATGATAGTGCCTGAATTAAGGGAAAACGAAGATATGTAGGTTAGGGTTAGGGTTAGGGTTAGGGTTAGGGTTAGGGTTAGGGTTAGGGTTAGGGTTAGGGTTAGGGTTAGGGTTAGGGTTAGGGTTAGGGTTAGGGTTAGGGTTAGAGAGGGTTAGGGTTAGGGTTAGAGGGTTAGGGTTAGGGTTAGGGTTAGGGTTAGGGTTAGGGTTAGGGTTAGGGTTAGGGTTAGGGTTAGGGTTAGGGTTAGGGTTAGAGGGTTAGGGTTAGGGTTAGGGTTAGGGTTAGGGTTAGGGTTAGGGTTAGGGTTAGGGGTTAGGGGTTAGGGTTAGGGTTAGGGTTAGGGTTAGGGTTAGGGTTAGGGTTAGGGTTAGGGTTAGGGTTAGGGGTTAGGGTTAGGGTTAGGGTTAGGGTTAGGGTTAGGGTTAGGGTTAGAGGGTTAGGGTTAGGGTTAGGGTTAGGGTTAGGGTTAGGGTTAGGGTTAGGGTTAGAGGGTTAGGGTTAGGGTTAGGGTTAGGGTTAGGGTTAGGGTTAGGGTTAGGGTTAGGGTTAGGGGTTAGGGTTAGGGTTAGGGTTAGGGTTAGGGTTAGGGTTAGGGTTAGGGTTAGGGTTAGAGGGTTAGGGTTAGAGGGTTAGGGTTAGGGTTAGGGTTAGGGTTAGGGTTAGGGTTAGGGTTAGGGTTAGGGTTAGGGTTAGGGTTAGGGTTAGAGGGTTAGGGTTAGGGTTAGGGTTAGGGTTAGGGTTAGGGTTAGGGTTAGGGTTAGGGTTAGGGTAGGGTTAGGGTTAGGGTTAGGGTTAGGGTTAGGGTTAGGGTTAGGGTTAGGGTTAGGGTTTGGTTAGGGTTAGGGTTAGGGTTAGGGTTAGGGTTAGGGTTAGGGTTAGGGTTAGGGTTAGAGGGTTAGGGTTAGGGTTAGGGTTAGGGTTAGGGTTAGGGTTAGGGTTAGGGTTAGGGTTAGGGTTAGGGTTAGGGTTAGAGGGTTAGGGTTAGGGTTAGGGTTAGGGTTAGGGTTAGGGTTAGGGTTAGGGTTAGGGTTAGGGTTAGGGTTAGGGGTTAGGGTTAGGGGTTAGGGTTAGGGTTAGGGTTAGGGTTAGGGTTAGGGTTAGGGTTAGGGGTTAGGGTTAGGGTTAGGGTTAGGGTTAGGGTTAGGGTTAGGGTTAGAGGGTTAGGGTTAGAGGGTTAGGGTTAGGGTTAGGGTTAGGGTTAGGGTTAGGGTTAGGGTTAGGGTTAGGGTTAGGGTTAGGGTTAGGGTTAGAGGGTTAGGGTTAGGGTTAGGGTTAGGGTTAGGGTTAGGGTTAGGGTTAGGGTTAGGGTTAGGGTTAGGGTTAGGGTTAGGGTTAGGGTTAGAGGGTTAGGGTTAGGGTTAGGGTTAGGGTTAGGGTTAGGGTTAGGGTTAGGGTTAGGGTTAGGGTTAGGGTTAGGGTTAGGGTTAGGGTTAGGGTTAGGGTTAGGGTTAGGGTTAGGGTTAGGGTTAGGGTTAGGGTTAGGGTTAGGGTTAGGGTTAGGGTTAGGGTTAGGGTTAGGGTTAGGGTTAGGGTTAGGGTTAGGGTTAGGGTTAGGGTTAGGGTTAGGGTTAGGGTTAGGGTTAGGGTTAGGGTTAGGGTTAGGGTTAGGGTTAGGGTTAGGGTTAGGGTTAGGGTTAGGGTTAGGGTTAGGGTTAGGGTTAGGGTTAGGGTTAGGGTTAGGGTTAGGGTTAGGGTTAGGGTTAGGGTTAGGGTTAGGGTTAGGGTTAGGGTTAGGGTTAGGGTTAGGGTTAGGGTTAGGGTTAGGGTTAGGGTTAGGGTTAGGGTTAGGGTTAGGGTTAGGGTTAGGGTTAGGGTTAGGGTTAGGGTTAGGGTTAGGGTTAGGGTTAGGGTTAGGGTTAGGGTTAGGGTTAGGGTTAGGGTTAGGGTTAGGGTTAGGGTTAGGGTTAGGGTTAGGGTTAGGGTTAGGGTTAGGGTTAGGGTTAGGGTTAGGGTTAGGGTTAGGGTTAGGGTTAGGGTTAGGGTTAGGGTTAGGGTTAGGGTTAGGGTTAGGGTTAGGGTTAGGGTTAGGGTTAGGGTTAGGGTTAGGGTTAGGGTTAGGGTTAGGGTTAGGGTTAGGGTTAGGGTTAGGGTTAGGGTTAGGGTTAGGGTTAGGGTTAGGGTTAGGGTTAGGGTTAGGGTTAGGGTTAGGGTTAGGGTTAGGGTTAGGGTTAGGGTTAGGGTTAGGGTTAGGGTTAGGGTTAGGGTTAGGGTTAGGGTTAGGGTTAGGGTTAGGGTTAGGGTTAGGGTTAGGGTTAGGGTTAGGGTTAGGGTTAGGGTTAGGGTTAGGGTTAGGGTTAGGGTTAGGGTTAGGGTTAGGGTTAGGGTTAGGGTTAGGGTTAGGGTTAGGGTTAGGGTTAGGGTTAGGGTTAGGGTTAGGGTTAGGGTTAGGGTTAGGGTTAGGGTTAGGGTTAGGGTTAGGGTTAGGGTTAGGGTTAGGGTTAGGGTTAGGGTTAGGGTTAGGGTTAGGGTTAGGGTTAGGGTTAGGGTTAGGGTTAGGGTTAGGGTTAGGGTTAGGGTTAGGGTTAGGGTTAGGGTTAGGGTTAGGGTTAGGGTTAGGGTTAGGGTTAGGGTTAGGGTTAGGGTTAGGGTTAGGGTTAGGGTTAGGGTTAGGGTTAGGGTTAGGGTTAGGGTTAGGGTTAGGGTTAGGGTTAGGGTTAGGGTTAGGGTTAGGGTTAGGGTTAGGGTTAGGGTTAGGGTTAGGGTTAGGGTTAGGGTTAGGGTTAGGGTTAGGGTTAGGGTTAGGGTTAGGGTTAGGGTTAGGGTTAGGGTTAGGGTTAGGGTTAGGGTTAGGGTTAGGGTTAGGGTTAGGGTTAGGGTTAGGGTTAGGGTTAGGGTTAGGGTTAGGGTTAGGGTTAGGGTTAGGGTTAGGGTTAGGGTTAGGGTTAGGGTTAGGGTTAGGGTTAGGGTTAGGGTTAGGGTTAGGGTTAGGGTTAGGGTTAGGGTTAGGGTTAGTTAGGGTTAGGGTTAGGGTTAGGGTTAGGGTTAGGGTTAGGGTTAGGGTTAGGGTTAGGGTTAGGGTTAGGGTTAGGGTTAGGGTTAGGGTTAGGGTTAGGGTTAGGGTTAGGGTTAGGGTTAGGGTTAGGGTTAGGGTTAGGGTTAGGGTTAGGGTTAGGGTTAGGAGGGTTAGGGTTAGGGTTAGGGTTAGGGTTAGGGTTAGGGTTAGGGTTAGGGTTAGGGTTAGGGTTAGGGTTAGGGTTAGGGTTAGGGTTAGGGTTAGGGTTAGGGTTAGGGTTAGGGTTAGGGTTAGGGTTAGGGTTAGGGTTAGGGTTAGGGTTAGGGTTAGGGTTAGGGTTAGGGTTAGGGTTAGGGTTAGGGTTAGGGTTAGGGTTAGGGTTAGGGTTAGGGTTAGGGTTAGGGTTAGGGTTAGGGTTAGGGTTAGGGTTAGGGTTAGGGTTAGGGTTAGGGTTAGGGTTAGGGTTAGGGTTAGGGTTAGGGTTAGGGTTAGGGTTAGGGTTAGGGTTAGGGTTAGGGTTAGGGTTAGGGTTAGGGTTAGGGTTAGGGTTAGGGTTAGGGTTAGGGTTAGGGTTAGGGTTAGGTTAGGGTTAGGGTTAGGGTTAGGGTTAGGGTTAGGGTTAGGGTTAGGGTTAGGGTTAGGGTTAGGGTTAGGGTTAGGGTTAGGGTTAGGGTTAGGGTTAGGGTTAGGGTGGTTAGGGTTAGGGGTTAGGGGTTAGGGTAGGGTTAGGGTTAGGGTTAGGGTTAGGGTTAGTAGGGTTAGGGGTTAGGGTTAGGGTAGGGTTAGTTAGGGTTA
>CM072877.1:21185000-21200000 GCA_036937835.1 Pampus argenteus | reverse complement strand
TAACCCTAACCCTAACCCTAACCCTAACCCTAACCCTAACCCTAACCCTCTAACCCTAACCCTAACCCTAACCCTAACCCTAACCCTAACCCTAACCCTAACCCTCTAACCCTAACCCTAACCCTAACCCTAACCCTAACCCTAACCCTAACCCTCTAACCCTAACCCTAACCCTAACCCTAACCCTAACCCTCTAACCCTAACCCTAACCCTAACCCTAACCCTAACCCTAACCCTAACCCTAACCCTAACCCTCTAACCCTAACCCTAACCCTAACCCTAACCCTAACCCTAACCCTAACCCTAACCCTCTAACCCTAACCCTAACCCTAACCCTAACCCTAACCCTAACTCTAACTCTAACTCTAACCCTAACCCTAACCCTAACCCTAACCCTAACCCTAACCCTAACCCTAACCCTAACCCTAACCCTAACCCTCTAACCCTAACCCTAACCCTAACGCACCCATCCAGACCAGTACCAACCTCAACCTCCAATATACCGGGGATACGGAGGGTACCGTGGAGGGAAGGACAGAGCGCCTACCTTCTCCTTCGGGAGGGGGAATTTCTTCCCCTATCCTAACCAGCCAGCGCCTCCCCGCGGAGCCTCCCGTTTCACCGGTCCTCAATCCCGTTCGTATGCAGCAGTCCTGCGTCAGACCAACCCACGACCAGTCTACGGAAGGGACGCCAGACCAGCTACGGAGACGACAGTCCGGCAGCAGCCCGCGGACCCACAGTTTGGGAGGTTAGTACGGAAGCTGCATGCCATTTTGAAGATGGTGCATCATCTTCAGAATGTGGCTCCGAAGGAGGGCAAACCTGAGCCCCGTATGATATCCAGGATGGTGGAGCTTCTTTCAGGGATGATTAAACCTGCGGCCCCCACACAACACACACTGGACATGATTACAGGTAATGCAAAGAATTGGGGACATAACACTTACCTGATTCTTATGGAGCATTACGAAAAGCGCCTTGAAGAATTGTTGGAGGAGCTTTCCACGATTATCATCCCGGAGTGGAAAGCGGCCTTCGAAGTGGCTGTCCGTTGGGCCAAACGGAATTTGTCACGCATCACTCAGGATGTCATTGACCAGGCCGAGGCCTTGATTGTCGCCAGATACGATAATGAGGAGCCGCCTGGGAATTTGACACAGGCACAGGCCCCACAATCGATCAGTGCTACTGTGCAGACAGAGGATCCTCGACGACCCGCAGTTGGGACGTCGGTAGCAACCATTACCAAGGAAGTGGATCAACCATCGAGGAAACGACAGGGATTCACGAGGGCAGAATCCCCCCGAGAACTGAATATGAGAGGTCGATCCATTCTGGTGAACAATCCTCCACAGAGGACCTCAGTAGCTACCATGACTGAACCCGGGAACCAGTCACTGGAGGACATTCAGGAACACACGTGGGCAGACTCTCCCCTAGAACAGAGAAATGTTAGGAGAACCAGAGGACGATTCACACCGGAGGACAAACATCTCCGGGTGTTGGAGTCTCAAGATGAGGAGGAAGAGTTAACAGCGATGGAAACTCCTGTCCATCACTCCACACAGGCGACTCTGGGGGCCCTCTTTGATGAGATGGAAGCTGAGGAGGAGGAGGAGAATCTTCGGCAGGTGGTCGCCCAAATCCATGGTGAGGAGTCCTCTGACGAGGAGTTTGAGGAGTCAGAGGACCGCTCGGCCAGCCCAGAGCCACAAAGGTTTAAGGTATACAGACACCCCAACACCCAGAGGAAAATGACAGATTGGAATTTGGAGGTAAGAAAGAAAATTCTAATTATTGGGGACTCAAATCTTTCTAGAATACCAGACTTTTTTTACCAAAATCTGCAGGTTGATAGTTTTCCAGGGGCCCATTTCCGTCATGCCCAGGCTCTAATGGAAAAGACTGTGCCACCACGGGGCCTGGTGGTGGAGCATGTAGTCCTGGCATTTGGCATAAACAGTAGAGAGAATAAAGCAGAGACGGCCGTCAAGTGTTTGCAGGGGGCAATTAGGTCCACAAAACGAAAATTCCCCTATGCACAGGTTTGGATTCCTCTTGTGAACTTTTCTGCTGACCTACCTGCTGAGGAAAGGGAGAACCTGGAGACTCTTAATAAACACATCGAAAGGAACATGGTGTTTATTCCTCCTTTACCTGAGGACGAGTTCGAGACACAGGCCGATGATGTTCATTGGACTGCAGAGACAGCTGGGGCCATCTTTGACCACTGGATGGCAGCGTTAAAAAACTCCACCACCCCCTGAACCTTGGACAAGAGGGGGAGGATGGATTACAGTCTTTTAGTGCCCAGGATGTTGTGGTTTTAGCAAAAAACTTTAACCTTTCAAGACCACAACATAACCTTTTGAGCAGAGGATTGTCTTTTATTCCAACTCTCGACATAGGCAGGCATCAAAGAGGACAATTTCAATTAGACATGCAAATTTATCATCGAAAAATCAAATTGGCTGCATATTACAAAAATTCAAACAGAAAGGAGAAACTTCCTTTTGTTGGGCCTTCTATTTGGACACCACCGCTGTATTTGTTGCCTCCAGAAGTCGGTTCTCTCATTCAAGTAGATGGTGAGACCTATAGAAAACATTTCAGATCAATGCGTGAGAAGTTCAATATTTCATCAGATGAGGTTAAGGCTTTACAGGAATTAAAAAGCATGAAACACATAGTAATCAAACCTGCTGACAAAGGGTCAGCAGTAGTCATTTTGAGTAGGGAACAATACATTTTGGAGGTAGAGAGGCAACTTAATGATTCGATCTATTATAAAAAACTGGATAAACCAATGTACATGGACACGATTCCTATGGTAACGACAATAGTAAATACATTAAAAAAGAAGAAATTTATAAATGCAAAACAGAAACAATATTTGATTGGGAATCTACAACCAAGGGAAAGACGATTCTATATTTTGCCCAAGATCCATAAGGATCCAAAAAAATGGACAATTCCATTTGAAATCCCTCCGGGCAGACCAATTGTCTCGGATTGTGGGAGCGAGACGTATTTTACAGCGGAATATCTGGATTTTTATTTAAATCCATTGTCCATCAAACATCCTGCCTATGTCAGAGACACGTACCATTTTATTGAAATGGTTAAGAGTCTGAGGATCACCTCTGAGTTTTACTTTTTCTCAATGGATGTTGACAATCTGTACACCAATATTCCCATACAGGCGGGAATTAATTGTGTAAAAAAGATCTTTGAAAAATACCCTGACCCAAAACGTCCGGATAACGAGCTTTTGAAATTGTTAGATATCAATTTGACCAGGAATGATTTTGTGTTTAATGATAAACTTTATTTGCAGATAAAAGGGACAGCCATGGGCAAAAAGTTTGCCCCGGCTTATGCCAATATTTTCATGGCCAATTGGGAACAAGAAGTATTGTTGAAGTGCAAAAAGAAACCGGCACATTATTTACGTTATTTGGATGATATTTGGGGTATTTGGGTTGGATCAGAGCAAGAATTTTTGGAGTTTGTGAACATTTTAAATTCCCATGATCCATCGATACAATTAAAATCAGAAATTAATAAACAATCTATAGATTTTTTAGACACTACAGTATTCAAAGGACCAGATTTCACAACAAAATTAAAATTGGATATTAAAGTGTACTTTAAAAGTACAGACACACATGCATTGTTGCATAAGCAAAGTTTTCATCCCAAACATACCTTCAGGGGTATTGTTAAATCTCAATTGCTTAGATTTAGACGTATTTGCACGAGAGAGGAGGATTTTAAGGAGGCAGTGGACGCCTTGTTTAAAGCCTTAAAAGGAAGGGGATATTCAAGGACCTTCTTAAGACATTGCCTTAAGACCTTTCAGGATGGTAGTAAGGAGAAGGATCATGGGAATTTGATTCCGTTTATTTCCACCTTTTCCTCAGTTGGACGAATCCTTAATGGTAAGATTAAGACCAATTTTCATAATTTATTAGGCCATGATGATATAATCCCAGATTCAAGGGTGGTTTCAGCATTTAAAAGGAATAAAAATTTGAAAGATGTTTTGGTTCAGGCAAAATTACCATCGTTGACACAAGAAAAAAATCAGATGCTGGAAACACAGTTTTCAAGACTTAGGTTGGTTAAAAACAATAGAGATAAGACTTTTTTTAGAATAGAACAAGGATTCAGTCCAAGATCGAGGAATTGTGTGTATGTTGTGTTTTGTGTAAAGTGTGGACTGAATTATGTGGGGGAAACCAAAAATACTCTGTCTACTCGAATGGTACAACATAGGTACAATGTCAGGAACAAGAAGAAAGTAGACACACCTTTTGTTAAACATTTTTTGAAACATGGCTTGGATGCCATGAGGGTGGCAGGGCTACAGAGGGATATTAATTGGACGGATTGGGAACGTAAAAGGAAGGAAAGATATTGGATTTTTGTTTTGGGTACCAGGGAACCTTATGGTCTTAATGTCAAAACAGGAGACTAGTTTTCTTTCTGTTTATTAAAATAGGTGACCAGTTTTTTATTTATGGCACCTAAATTATGCCCTTTTGATAGAAATGACCCTTAACCGTTAACCCTACACCTAACCTTAACCCTAAACCTAACCTTGACCCTAAACCTAACCTTAACCCTAAACCTAACCTTAACCCTAAACTTAACCGTAACCCTAACCCTAACCGTAACCATAACTCCAAACTTAACAATAACCGTAACCGTAACCCTAAAACTTAACCTTAACCCTAACCGTAACCGTAACCCTAAACCTAACCTTAACCCTAACATTAACCCTAAACCTAACCTTGACCCTAAATTTAACCTTAACCGTAACCCTAACCCTAACCGTAACCGTAACCCTAACCCTAACCGTAAACGTAACCCTAAAACTTAACCTTAACCCTAACCGTAACCCTAAACCTAACCGTAACCCTAACCTTAACCATAACTCTAACCCCTAACCTTAACCCCAATATAATTGTGTTAAATAGTTTTTTGAAAAAATTAATTAAAAACAACAAAAAAATGTTAAAACACCATAAAAAACACAAAAAAGACAAACAAGGTTTTAAATAATGTTTATTGTTCATTGAAATTACAGTAGGACCAAGGAAGAACATTCGTAAATCATGTCATAAATTGTTTCAAGTTAAAATTGTTTCGTAAATCATGTTTAAACTGTTTCAAGTTAAAATTGTGTTTAAAAATCATTTATATATATATTTAGTTCAATTCATTGAGTTCAGGGGAAAAGAAAGGGTTAAAAACAGAAGGGGAGGAGTTTTAATCAAGGAAATAGTAGAAGGAACGAGATGACAAAAAACAAAACTTGAGGAAAGGGGAGGGACTTAGAGGAAGAGAGAGAGTATAAATAGGGAGGAACACAGACAGGAGCCTCATTTGCAATCGGACCAGCGAAGGAAGAACATTAAAACAAATTGGAGACTATATTATTTTAAGTGTGCTAGCTTGAAGAAGACCTGTTTAGAGGTCGAAACGTCGCGTACGGCACACTTTTGATTGGTTTTTTGGAAGTTTTATTTTATTTTATTTTATTTAAGTTTTTTGTAAGGCACTATTTTGCATTTATTAATAAACATTTTTACTTCTTTATCAAGAAGCCTCCCTTAGTTGTTTATCGATTTAATATTTTTTGGAAATAGAAGAAAAAACACACAGGAGGAAGAAAGGACGATGGACCAGAGGTGGCAGGTGGTGCGTTACGGACGTAGACGTCAACGCACCCATCCAGACCAGTACCAACCTCAACCTCCAATATACCGGGGATACGGAGGGTACCGTGGAGGGAAGGACAGAGCGCCTACCTTCTCCTTCGGGAGGGGGAATTTCTTCCCCTATCCTAACCAGCCAGCGCCTCCCCGCGGAGCCTCCCGTTTCACCGGTCCTCAATCCCGTTCGTATGCAGCAGTCCTGCGTCAGACCAACCCACGACCAGTCTACGGAAGGGACGCCAGACCAGCTACGGAGACGACAGTCCGGCAGCAGCCCGCGGACCCACAGTTTGGGAGGTTAGTACGGAAGCTGCATGCCATTTTGAAGATGGTGCATCATCTTCAGAATGTGGCTCCGAAGGAGGGCAAACCTGAGCCCCGTATGATATCCAGGATGGTGGAGCTTCTTTCAGGGATGATTAAACCTGCGGCCCCCACACAACACACACTGGACATGATTACAGGTAATGCAAAGAATTGGGGACATAACACTTACCTGATTCTTATGGAGCATTACGAAAAGCGCCTTGAAGAATTGTTGGAGGAGCTTTCCACGATTATCATCCCGGAGTGGAAAGCGGCCTTCGAAGTGGCTGTCCGTTGGGCCAAACGGAATTTGTCACGCATCACTCAGGATGTCATTGACCAGGCCGAGGCCTTGATTGTCGCCAGATACGATAATGAGGAGCCGCCTGGGAATTTGACACAGGCACAGGCCCCACAATCGATCAGTGCTACTGTGCAGACAGAGGATCCTCGACGACCCGCAGTTGGGACGTCGGTAGCAACCATTACCAAGGAAGTGGATCAACCATCGAGGAAACGACAGGGATTCACGAGGGCAGAATCCCCCCGAGAACTGAATATGAGAGGTCGATCCATTCTGGTGAACAATCCTCCACAGAGGACCTCAGTAGCTACCATGACTGAACCCGGGAACCAGTCACTGGAGGACATTCAGGAACACACGTGGGCAGACTCTCCCCTAGAACAGAGAAATGTTAGGAGAACCAGAGGACGATTCACACCGGAGGACAAACATCTCCGGGTGTTGGAGTCTCAAGATGAGGAGGAAGAGTTAACAGCGATGGAAACTCCTGTCCATCACTCCACACAGGCGACTCTGGGGGCCCTCTTTGATGAGATGGAAGCTGAGGAGGAGGAGGAGAATCTTCGGCAGGTGGTCGCCCAAATCCATGGTGAGGAGTCCTCTGACGAGGAGTTTGAGGAGTCAGAGGACCGCTCGGCCAGCCCAGAGCCACAAAGGTTTAAGGTATACAGACACCCCAACACCCAGAGGAAAATGACAGATTGGAATTTGGAGGTAAGAAAGAAAATTCTAATTATTGGGGACTCAAATCTTTCTAGAATACCAGACTTTTTTTACCAAAATCTGCAGGTTGATAGTTTTCCAGGGGCCCATTTCCGTCATGCCCAGGCTCTAATGGAAAAGACTGTGCCACCACGGGGCCTGGTGGTGGAGCATGTAGTCCTGGCATTTGGCATAAACAGTAGAGAGAATAAAGCAGAGACGGCCGTCAAGTGTTTGCAGGGGGCAATTAGGTCCACAAAACGAAAATTCCCCTATGCACAGGTTTGGATTCCTCTTGTGAACTTTTCTGCTGACCTACCTGCTGAGGAAAGGGAGAACCTGGAGACTCTTAATAAACACATCGAAAGGAACATGGTGTTTATTCCTCCTTTACCTGAGGACGAGTTCGAGACACAGGCCGATGATGTTCATTGGACTGCAGAGACAGCTGGGGCCATCTTTGACCACTGGATGGCAGCGTTAAAAAACTCCACCACCCCCTGAACCTTGGACAAGAGGGGGAGGATGGATTACAGTCTTTTAGTGCCCAGGATGTTGTGGTTTTAGCAAAAAACTTTAACCTTTCAAGACCACAACATAACCTTTTGAGCAGAGGATTGTCTTTTATTCCAACTCTCGACATAGGCAGGCATCAAAGAGGACAATTTCAATTAGACATGCAAATTTATCATCGAAAAATCAAATTGGCTGCATATTACAAAAATTCAAACAGAAAGGAGAAACTTCCTTTTGTTGGGCCTTCTATTTGGACACCACCGCTGTATTTGTTGCCTCCAGAAGTCGGTTCTCTCATTCAAGTAGATGGTGAGACCTATAGAAAACATTTCAGATCAATGCGTGAGAAGTTCAATATTTCATCAGATGAGGTTAAGGCTTTACAGGAATTAAAAAGCATGAAACACATAGTAATCAAACCTGCTGACAAAGGGTCAGCAGTAGTCATTTTGAGTAGGGAACAATACATTTTGGAGGTAGAGAGGCAACTTAATGATTCGATCTATTATAAAAAACTGGATAAACCAATGTACATGGACACGATTCCTATGGTAACGACAATAGTAAATACATTAAAAAAGAAGAAATTTATAAATGCAAAACAGAAACAATATTTGATTGGGAATCTACAACCAAGGGAAAGACGATTCTATATTTTGCCCAAGATCCATAAGGATCCAAAAAAATGGACAATTCCATTTGAAATCCCTCCGGGCAGACCAATTGTCTCGGATTGTGGGAGCGAGACGTATTTTACAGCGGAATATCTGGATTTTTATTTAAATCCATTGTCCATCAAACATCCTGCCTATGTCAGAGACACGTACCATTTTATTGAAATGGTTAAGAGTCTGAGGATCACCTCTGAGTTTTACTTTTTCTCAATGGATGTTGACAATCTGTACACCAATATTCCCATACAGGCGGGAATTAATTGTGTAAAAAAGATCTTTGAAAAATACCCTGACCCAAAACGTCCGGATAACGAGCTTTTGAAATTGTTAGATATCAATTTGACCAGGAATGATTTTGTGTTTAATGATAAACTTTATTTGCAGATAAAAGGGACAGCCATGGGCAAAAAGTTTGCCCCGGCTTATGCCAATATTTTCATGGCCAATTGGGAACAAGAAGTATTGTTGAAGTGCAAAAAGAAACCGGCACATTATTTACGTTATTTGGATGATATTTGGGGTATTTGGGTTGGATCAGAGCAAGAATTTTTGGAGTTTGTGAACATTTTAAATTCCCATGATCCATCGATACAATTAAAATCAGAAATTAATAAACAATCTATAGATTTTTTAGACACTACAGTATTCAAAGGACCAGATTTCACAACAAAATTAAAATTGGATATTAAAGTGTACTTTAAAAGTACAGACACACATGCATTGTTGCATAAGCAAAGTTTTCATCCCAAACATACCTTCAGGGGTATTGTTAAATCTCAATTGCTTAGATTTAGACGTATTTGCACGAGAGAGGAGGATTTTAAGGAGGCAGTGGACGCCTTGTTTAAAGCCTTAAAAGGAAGGGGATATTCAAGGACCTTCTTAAGACATTGCCTTAAGACCTTTCAGGATGGTAGTAAGGAGAAGGATCATGGGAATTTGATTCCGTTTATTTCCACCTTTTCCTCAGTTGGACGAATCCTTAATGGTAAGATTAAGACCAATTTTCATAATTTATTAGGCCATGATGATATAATCCCAGATTCAAGGGTGGTTTCAGCATTTAAAAGGAATAAAAATTTGAAAGATGTTTTGGTTCAGGCAAAATTACCATCGTTGACACAAGAAAAAAATCAGATGCTGGAAACACAGTTTTCAAGACTTAGGTTGGTTAAAAACAATAGAGATAAGACTTTTTTTAGAATAGAACAAGGATTCAGTCCAAGATCGAGGAATTGTGTGTATGTTGTGTTTTGTGTAAAGTGTGGACTGAATTATGTGGGGGAAACCAAAAATACTCTGTCTACTCGAATGGTACAACATAGGTACAATGTCAGGAACAAGAAGAAAGTAGACACACCTTTTGTTAAACATTTTTTGAAACATGGCTTGGATGCCATGAGGGTGGCAGGGCTACAGAGGGATATTAATTGGACGGATTGGGAACGTAAAAGGAAGGAAAGATATTGGATTTTTGTTTTGGGTACCAGGGAACCTTATGGTCTTAATGTCAAAACAGGAGACTAGTTTTCTTTCTGTTTATTAAAATAGGTGACCAGTTTTTTATTTATGGCACCTAAATTATGCCCTTTTGATAGAAATGACCCTTAACCGTTAACCCTACACCTAACCTTAACCCTAAACCTAACCTTGACCCTAAACCTAACCTTAACCCTAAACCTAACCTTAACCCTAAACTTAACCGTAACCCTAACCCTAACCGTAACCATAACTCCAAACTTAACAATAACCGTAACCGTAACCCTAAAACTTAACCTTAACCCTAACCGTAACCGTAACCCTAAACCTAACCTTAACCCTAACATTAACCCTAAACCTAACCTTGACCCTAAATTTAACCTTAACCGTAACCCTAACCCTAACCGTAACCGTAACCCTAACCCTAACCGTAAACGTAACCCTAAAACTTAACCTTAACCCTAACCGTAACCCTAAACCTAACCGTAACCCTAACCTTAACCATAACTCTAACCCCTAACCTTAACCCCAATATAATTGTGTTAAATAGTTTTTTGAAAAAATTAATTAAAAACAACAAAAAAATGTTAAAACACCATAAAAAACACAAAAAAGACAAACAAGGTTTTAAATAATGTTTATTGTTCATTGAAATTACAGTAGGACCAAGGAAGAACATTCGTAAATCATGTCATAAATTGTTTCAAGTTAAAATTGTTTCGTAAATCATGTTTAAACTGTTTCAAGTTAAAATTGTGTTTAAAAATCATTTATATATATATTTAGTTCAATTCATTGAGTTCAGGGGAAAAGAAAGGGTTAAAAACAGAAGGGGAGGAGTTTTAATCAAGGAAATAGTAGAAGGAACGAGATGACAAAAAACAAAACTTGAGGAAAGGGGAGGGACTTAGAGGAAGAGAGAGAGTATAAATAGGGAGGAACACAGACAGGAGCCTCATTTGCAATCGGACCAGCGAAGGAAGAACATTAAAACAAATTGGAGACTATATTATTTTAAGTGTGCTAGCTTGAAGAAGACCTGTTTAGAGGTCGAAACGTCGCGTACGGCACACTTTTGATTGGTTTTTTGGAAGTTTTATTTTATTTTATTTTATTTAAGTTTTTTGTAAGGCACTATTTTGCATTTATTAATAAACATTTTTACTTCTTTATCAAGAAGCCTCCCTTAGTTGTTTATCGATTTAATATTTTTTGGAAATAGAAGAAAAAACACACAGGAGGAAGAAAGGACGATGGACCAGAGGTGGCAGGTGGTGCGTTACGGACGTAGACGTCAACGCACCCATCCAGACCAGTACCAACCTCAACCTCCAATATACCGGGGATACGGAGGGTACCGTGGAGGGAAGGACAGAGCGCCTACCTTCTCCTTCGGGAGGGGGAATTTCTTCCCCTATCCTAACCAGCCAGCGCCTCCCCGCGGAGCCTCCCGTTTCACCGGTCCTCAATCCCGTTCGTATGCAGCAGTCCTGCGTCAGACCAACCCACGACCAGTCTACGGAAGGGACGCCAGACCAGCTACGGAGACGACAGTCCGGCAGCAGCCCGCGGACCCACAGTTTGGGAGGTTAGTACGGAAGCTGCATGCCATTTTGAAGATGGTGCATCATCTTCAGAATGTGGCTCCGAAGGAGGGCAAACCTGAGCCCCGTATGATATCCAGGATGGTGGAGCTTCTTTCAGGGATGATTAAACCTGCGGCCCCCACACAACACACACTGGACATGATTACAGGTAATGCAAAGAATTGGGGACATAACACTTACCTGATTCTTATGGAGCATTACGAAAAGCGCCTTGAAGAATTGTTGGAGGAGCTTTCCACGATTATCATCCCGGAGTGGAAAGCGGCCTTCGAAGTGGCTGTCCGTTGGGCCAAACGGAATTTGTCACGCATCACTCAGGATGTCATTGACCAGGCCGAGGCCTTGATTGTCGCCAGATACGATAATGAGGAGCCGCCTGGGAATTTGACACAGGCACAGGCCCCACAATCGATCAGTGCTACTGTGCAGACAGAGGATCCTCGACGACCCGCAGTTGGGACGTCGGTAGCAACCATTACCAAGGAAGTGGATCAACCATCGAGGAAACGACAGGGATTCACGAGGGCAGAATCCCCCCGAGAACTGAATATGAGAGGTCGATCCATTCTGGTGAACAATCCTCCACAGAGGACCTCAGTAGCTACCATGACTGAACCCGGGAACCAGTCACTGGAGGACATTCAGGAACACACGTGGGCAGACTCTCCCCTAGAACAGAGAAATGTTAGGAGAACCAGAGGACGATTCACACCGGAGGACAAACATCTCCGGGTGTTGGAGTCTCAAGATGAGGAGGAAGAGTTAACAGCGATGGAAACTCCTGTCCATCACTCCACACAGGCGACTCTGGGGGCCCTCTTTGATGAGATGGAAGCTGAGGAGGAGGAGGAGAATCTTCGGCAGGTGGTCGCCCAAATCCATGGTGAGGAGTCCTCTGACGAGGAGTTTGAGGAGTCAGAGGACCGCTCGGCCAGCCCAGAGCCACAAAGGTTTAAGGTATACAGACACCCCAACACCCAGAGGAAAATGACAGATTGGAATTTGGAGGTAAGAAAGAAAATTCTAATTATTGGGGACTCAAATCTTTCTAGAATACCAGACTTTTTTTACCAAAATCTGCAGGTTGATAGTTTTCCAGGGGCCCATTTCCGTCATGCCCAGGCTCTAATGGAAAAGACTGTGCCACCACGGGGCCTGGTGGTGGAGCATGTAGTCCTGGCATTTGGCATAAACAGTAGAGAGAATAAAGCAGAGACGGCCGTCAAGTGTTTGCAGGGGGCAATTAGGTCCACAAAACGAAAATTCCCCTATGCACAGGTTTGGATTCCTCTTGTGAACTTTTCTGCTGACCTACCTGCTGAGGAAAGGGAGAACCTGGAGACTCTTAATAAACACATCGAAAGGAACATGGTGTTTATTCCTCCTTTACCTGAGGACGAGTTCGAGACACAGGCCGATGATGTTCATTGGACTGCAGAGACAGCTGGGGCCATCTTTGACCACTGGATGGCAGCGTTAAAAAACTCCACCACCCCCTGAACCTTGGACAAGAGGGGGAGGATGGATTACAGTCTTTTAGTGCCCAGGATGTTGTGGTTTTAGCAAAAAACTTTAACCTTTCAAGACCACAACATAACCTTTTGAGCAGAGGATTGTCTTTTATTCCAACTCTCGACATAGGCAGGCATCAAAGAGGACAATTTCAATTAGACATGCAAATTTATCATCGAAAAATCAAATTGGCTGCATATTACAAAAATTCAAACAGAAAGGAGAAACTTCCTTTTGTTGGGCCTTCTATTTGGACACCACCGCTGTATTTGTTGCCTCCAGAAGTCGGTTCTCTCATTCAAGTAGATGGTGAGACCTATAGAAAACATTTCAGATCAATGCGTGAGAAGTTCAATATTTCATCAGATGAGGTTAAGGCTTTACAGGAATTAAAAAGCATGAAACACATAGTAATCAAACCTGCTGACAAAGGGTCAGCAGTAGTCATTTTGAGTAGGGAACAATACATTTTGGAGGTAGAGAGGCAACTTAATGATTCGATCTATTATAAAAAACTGGATAAACCAATGTACATGGACACGATTCCTATGGTAACGACAATAGTAAATACATTAAAAAAGAAGAAATTTATAAATGCAAAACAGAAACAATATTTGATTGGGAATCTACAACCAAGGGAAAGACGATTCTATATTTTGCCCAAGATCCATAAGGATCCAAAAAAATGGACAATTCCATTTGAAATCCCTCCGGGCAGACCAATTGTCTCGGATTGTGGGAGCGAGACGTATTTTACAGCGGAATATCTGGATTTTTATTTAAATCCATTGTCCATCAAACATCCTGCCTATGTCAGAGACACGTACCATTTTATTGAAATGGTTAAGAGTCTGAGGATCACCTCTGAGTTTTACTTTTTCTCAATGGATGTTGACAATCTGTACACCAATATTCCCATACAGGCGGGAATTAATTGTGTAAAAAAGATCTTTGAAAAATACCCTGACCCAAAACGTCCGGATAACGAGCTTTTGAAATTGTTAGATATCAATTTGACCAGGAATGATTTTGTGTTTAATGATAAACTTTATTTGCAGATAAAAGGGACAGCCATGGGCAAAAAGTTTGCCCCGGCTTATGCCAATATTTTCATGGCCAATTGGGAACAAGAAGTATTGTTGAAGTGCAAAAAGAAACCGGCACATTATTTACGTTATTTGGATGATATTTGGGGTATTTGGGTTGGATCAGAGCAAGAATTTTTGGAGTTTGTGAACATTTTAAATTCCCATGATCCATCGATACAATTAAAATCAGAAATTAATAAACAATCTATAGATTTTTTAGACACTACAGTATTCAAAGGACCAGATTTCACAACAAAATTAAAATTGGATATTAAAGTGTACTTTAAAAGTACAGACACACATGCATTGTTGCATAAGCAAAGTTTTCATCCCAAACATACCTTCAGGGGTATTGTTAAATCTCAATTGCTTAGATTTAGACGTATTTGCACGAGAGAGGAGGATTTTAAGGAGGCAGTGGACGCCTTGTTTAAAGCCTTAAAAGGAAGGGGATATTCAAGGACCTTCTTAAGACATTGCCTTAAGACCTTTCAGGATGGTAGTAAGGAGAAGGATCATGGGAATTTGATTCCGTTTATTTCCACCTTTTCCTCAGTTGGACGAATCCTTAATGGTAAGATTAAGACCAATTTTCATAATTTATTAGGCCATGATGATATAATCCCAGATTCAAGGGTGGTTTCAGCATTTAAAAGGAATAAAAATTTGAAAGATGTTTTGGTTCAGGCAAAATTACCATCGTTGACACAAGAAAAAAATCAGATGCTGGAAACACAGTTTTCAAGACTTAGGTTGGTTAAAAACAATAGAGATAAGACTTTTTTTAGAATAGAACAAGGATTCAGTCCAAGATCGAGGAATTGTGTGTATGTTGTGTTTTGTGTAAAGTGTGGACTGAATTATGTGGGGGAAACCAAAAATACTCTGTCTACTCGAATGGTACAACATAGGTACAATGTCAGGAACAAGAAGAAAGTAGACACACCTTTTGTTAAACATTTTTTGAAACATGGCTTGGATGCCATGAGGGTGGCAGGGCTACAGAGGGATATTAATTGGACGGATTGGGAACGTAAAAGGAAGGAAAGATATTGGATTTTTGTTTTGGGTACCAGGGAACCTTAT
>CM072877.1:21132500-21180000 GCA_036937835.1 Pampus argenteus | reverse complement strand
ATCACCTCCAACACCGCCAGTACTTCCCAGGCCACTATTGCATACACCAAACCACTGCCAATTTCCAGGACCAGGCAGAGGATTGGTGACTCCCTCTCCCCTATCCCGGAACTTTCGGATGAGGAGGAGTTCCCTCCCCTGCCCGCACCACGCAAGACCACAGTCCTCTCTCTTGGCCAACGAACCACACTTTCAGAACACATTACAAACTACAACAAACAACAGCAGACTAGAACACCCCTCCTCCCCACTCCAACACAACCACAACGACCCGACCAGACTCCACCCTCTGCACACAGACTCCCTGTTTATAAAATACCCCCCAGGACTCAGACCCGCACTGGACCGATCATCCCCCGACCTCAACCCCCCGGACAGACACAACTCCCACCACTAGCCCAGCTACCTCCCAACCCCCACTTCACTTCTCCCATAACCATGGAAACCAGACAGACTCCACCAGGGCCACAGACTTCTACACCACAAACCACAAGACAACTTAAGATGACAGACAGTACAAACCACCGACGACCAGAACTATCCCCTATTAAGAATACAACCACGACAACCACATCAGCTACGACAGTCACTTCACCCCCCAACAATAGAAAAATACTCACTCAGGCCCAGATTCACAGACCCCCAGACCAGCTGAACACCACCCCGGACTTGCATTCCATTTCACTCACCACTCACAGCAATTCAAATGTCTCTATACTCATTTCAGAACTCATCTCACCCCTCTGTCCTTCACCTGCAGGTGGTGCTGACTCCGGTGCTGGTGCGACTCCTCAGCGGGCCCCACCAGAACAGAAAGAGGAGGGAAACAACATGATGAAAGGGAACTGCAAAGCCAAACACATCGGCACAAAATCCCACTCTGAACCCTCCTCTCAACTCAGCTCGGGGGCCCCTGCAGTGAGCCGTGCCGACCCGGATCTCAGCCCACCTACCAACAGGGAAGTCAACACAACAGACCCTCAATTGGCTTCCCCACCCCGTCAGCGCACACTCACACCAATCCTCCCAGGTAAATTCAAACCCGCACACCATACCTCTAGACCCAGCAGGAAAATCCAGGACTGGTCATTTAAGGGCAGGAAACCAGTCCTGGTACTTGGTGACTCCAACATCAGGAGAATCCCACCTCACCACAATCCGCAGGTACAGCTTGATAGTTACCCTGGAGCTAATTTGTACCATTTCCTAAAAATCTGCGAAAAAACAATCCCTAACCCAACCACAAAAATAGTAATTTTTTCAATTGGAACTAACAACAGAGACCAGGATGCCAAACTCACATCATGCAAACAGCTAAAAGCCCTGTATAAACAGGCCACAGTCACTTTTCCTAACGCAGACATCTACTTTCCAATAATAAATTACTCACCCAATCTTACAAAAAAACAACAGGATAATCTTAAGTTTATTAACAACACCATAGCCACACACCTACCGTTTTTAACAGAAATCCCACATGACACTTTCACTACAGAACACGACAACATTCACTGGAAACCGGACACTGCAAAACACATATTTGACAACTGGTGCTCTCAACTAAATTTATAATTTCAACTGAACCGACACAGGAACCACACCCACCAGACCTGGACCTGGGCTGGAGCTCCACCTCCAACATCCTCAATCTCGCCACACTCTTTACACCAACATCACCTCAAACAACACTCTTAGAAAAAGGGCTCTCATTCATTCCCAAACCACATAGATTCGACCAGGAGGAACTTCACAGGGACCTTCACCAATACCACAGACGACTCAAACTAACAGAATATTTTCACCACCACACACACCATAGCAAAAAACCGTTCACACACCCCTCCAATTGGGAACCTACAACAGAACAACTCACCCTTTCAATTCGGCAACACATAGAGAAAAATAAAAATATCCTTCGCAGATATCGGCCTCCGACAGATATGTTAGACAATCTGTCGGAGGCCGAACGACAGGGCCTTAGCACACTCATCCAGAACCCAAACATCATTTTCAAACCCGCTGATAAAGGATCAAAAATAGTCATCATGGATAGACACCAGTATTTAATTGAAGCTAACCGCCAACTCTCAAACACAACACATTATAAACCAATAGAATCAGGCATGCAAATGAACACACAGATCACAATCCGCCAAATCATTGAAACACTCCACCAACGAAAATACATTACAACCAAACAAAAACACTACCTATTCGGCCCTGATAATCCTAGAGACAGACACTTTTATCTTTTACCAAAAATCCATAAAGATCCACAAAGCTGGACCATTCCCTGTGAGGTTCCTCCTGGTCGACCAATAGTTTCCGACTGCAATAGCGCCACACACAAGATTACAGAATACATTGAACACTTCCTCGGACCCCTATCTACAAAACACCCCAGCTACATAAAAGACACTTACCACTTCTTAGAGACCATTCGACCCATGGCTGTCCCATCCAATTCATACCTGTTTACCATTGATATTGATAGTCTGTATACTAACATAAACACAACCACTGGCATTAAAGCAGTCACTTCCATCTTTCAGCAATACCCAGATAGCAATAGACCGGATCAACAACTCCTCCAACTCTTAACCATCTGTCTAAATAATAATGATTTTGTATTTAACAACCAGCACTACTTACAGATACATGGGACAGCCATGGGTCAGAAATTCGCACCCTCCTACGCAAACATCTACATGAGCGAGTGGGAGCGAGAAGCACTGGCCAAATGCACCCACAAACCCCTAATATATCTCCGCTTTTTAGATGATATATTTGGAATTTGGAATCACAACATCAACCAATTCGGACCCTTCATTCAAACCCTCAACGACCACCACCCAACAATCAAAGTTAAACACTCCATAGACCGGACCCAAATCAATTTCCTCGACACAACCGTTTTTTTACAGCCCTCCACCACATCTCACACTAGTCTCCACACTAAAGTATACTTTAAAACTACCGACACACACGCCTTACTACATAAGAATAGCTATCACCCCAAACACACCTTCCGTGGTATCTTAAAATCCCAAATCATCCGTTTCCACCGCATCTGCTCCCAACAATCAGATTTTAACAAGGCAACTTCACTACTTTTCAAAGCACTCCGTAACAGGGGCTATTCAAAACGCTTCCTCCGACAAACCAAGAACAGTACCTTGGCCAGCCTCGCTCCCGCTCGCTCCAACACTCCATCAGCTCCAGCCCAGGTCTCAGAGACAACGCCCCACAAGGAATTGGTACAGGGTCTGGTCCCTGACCCCAACCCCCACCCTAAACAGGGTTTGCATCCCAACCCCGCCCCCTACCCTAAACAGGGTTTGCATCCCAACCCCGACCCCTACCCTAAACAGGGTTTGCATCCCAATCCCGACCCTCACCCTAAACCCAACCCCCACCCTTTCCCTCACCCCAACCGCAACCCCCACCCCTTCCCTGACCCCAACCACAACCCCTACCCCTTCCCTGACCCTAACCACAACCCCCACCCCTTCCCTGACCCCAACCACAACCCCCACCCTTTCCCTGACCCCAACCGCAACCCCCACCCCTTCCCTGACCCTAACCACAACCCCCACCCTTTCCCTGACCCTAACCCCAACCCCTTCCCTGACCCCAACCCCCACCCTCTCCCTAACCCTAACCCCCACCATCTCCCTAACCCTAAGCCCAATCCCAACACCCCCATACCTTCTCCTAACCCTCATCCCCCTCCTCTGGGACCAGACCCAACCAAGCTCCAGGGTAACATCAGCACACGCATCATACCATTCATTTCCACCTTTTCACATACAATCACAAAGTTACACCACACCATCAAACACAACTTCACTCATTTACAAACACAACATCCAGCCTTCCATAACTCCAAACCCATTTCAGCATTCAGAAGAAACAAGAACCTGCAGGACATTCTGGTACACTCGAAATACACGGACCATAGACCACAACCACACATAGAACACAGCAACCACTACAGAAACAGAAAATTCATCACAAACACCTACAGCAACACCTCATATCCGACCCATGGACAGCTCTCTCTTCAGACCACCAACACAGTATACATCATCACCTGCACTGACTGTCACAAACACTACATAGGAGAGACCAAACACAGCATACACACCAGATTGAAGCAACACATTTATAATATAAGTCAACACAAACTCAGAACCACCCTGGTACAGCACTTTCAACAACATGGCATCAACAAACTCATCATCTCCGGAATAGAAGCCAATGAGAGATGGACCACCGGGCAGAGGAAGAGAGCTGAGAAAATGTGGATTTTTAAATTAGACACCAGAGCCCCATTAGGGCTAAATGAGAAAGAAAACTTTTAACTTCTCCCTTTGGAGAAGGTGGATGCATGGGGAGCGGGGCCCAGAGCGGGAGTCGAACCCGGCTCCGCCGATTACAGGGGCGTGGAGCTAGCCTCTACACTAGGGAAAGAATTGGGATTTTAACTATGATCTTAACCCCAAGACCCTTCTTTCTCTTTTAAAAGTTCCCAAGCATCCACAGCCCCCCCCCCGGTCAGCTAATTTTAAACATTTCCCTTCCCCACTTTTGGGAGGATTTTAACCTTTTGCCATCTCAGGACTTTTATGAATTTGTCTAATTATTTATTTATTTATTTATTTATTTATTTATTTATATATTTTTTACTCATTGACTTATACACTTATTTATATATTTATATTTATTGACTTTTACTGTGGGTGAGTTTTGCCACCCTCCATGTTTGCTCTTTTACAGTACTTAGGATTGCATGCATTTATACTATTTTTAAATAAGTTTCTTAAATTGTTTTGCGCATGGATTTTATGAATTTTTATGAATTACCCATGAATTTTTAGTCCACCCTTGGCACTAGGTTTTAACAAATAATTATAATTACTTTTAATAAATGGTTGTTTTAGCTGACTCCTCGCTCCCTGGGCATCCCACCACCACTGGTGTCTCTCTCCCTCTGCCCGGGACTTGAACCCGGACCTTCCGCATGGGGGAGAGAAACTTTCCACCTTCGCCAAGCCTCTGCCTGACTCAGAAGTCAGTGAGGCGACCTCTGACCCAAATCTATAAAACACCCTTCCAAAAAATAAAAATATATATCAAAAGAACCATCTACAGTGGATCAACAGGCCAGTGCAAATAAACATACCCCTGACACCTTAACCCCAACCCCAACCCCAACCCTAACCCTCTAACCCTAACCCTAACCCTAACCCTAACCCTAACCCTCTAACCCTAACCCTAACCCTAACCCTAACCCTAACCCCTAACCCTAACCCTAACCCTAACCCTAACCCTCTAACCCTAACCCTAACCCTAACCCTAACCCTAACCCTGACCCTAAGCCTAACCCCTGGCCCTGGTCCCTGGCCTTAACCCTAACCCTTGGCCTTAAACCTAACCCTAACCCTTAACCCCTGGCCCTAACCCTAACCGCCAGCCCTAACCCTAACCCCTAGCCCTAACCCTAACCGGGAACAGTTATCCTAACCCTAACCACTTTTAACCCCCAGCTTGACCCTTGACCTTTGACCTACCACCCACCTTACCCACCCCTTTTTTTAGAAATTAAAAATAATACTTACCTGCCCTGAAAAAAAGAGAAAAATCAAAATTTAATTCAACAGAAATTTTATACTCACCCGGAAAAAATAATACTTACCTGAAAAAAAGATTAAAACCTGATAATCACCTAAAAAAAGAAAAAAAGAGGTTTAATTTCATATTATGCAGCAGACAGACCGGAAAGGGTTAAACGGCAGTGCCTCTTTCAAAATCTGGCAGGCCACGCCCACTCCTCCCCTTCTATAAAGGTCCAAGCTGCCTGCTCCTCTGTCCCACCTGCTGCATTGAGCTTAGAGAAATACAGAGAGACAGAGAGAGATCATTACACTTGCTCACATCACATAAAAAACTTTTTTTTCACATCTTTGAACAAGCTTGCCTGAAGAAGGTCTAAAACAGACCGAAACGTTGCTTTAAAGCTTGTTCAATTTTTTCAAAAAACAATTTATTTATTTTTTTCACTCACCTGATTTAAACAAAAACAGCCATACAATGTACGACAGGAGCAGGGATGAGGGTTGGACGGTGGTCTCTTACCGGCGTGACCGACTCAGACGGCCCCGGGAGGAGAGGCCCAGCCGCCGTTCACCCGAGTACCGCTCCCATCGCCGTCGCGAGGCCACAGGGCAGCGCCCCAGTTATGCATCCGTGGTGAGGGGCCACGGTCATCAGGGCGGCTACCCTCAACGCTACCACCATAGAGTTGATCATGGCTACAGGCCACAATTTTTTGTACCAGGGGGCCGTAGGGCCCCCAAAAAACAACCAGTGAAATATGTCACTAACAAAAACACACATTACACGACACAGAACACAGGGAGAAACACACGCAAGGAAAGGAGGGAGGGAAACAGGGAAGAAAATAAGCCTCAGTCCTCAGACCCGGACTTTGGCATCAAAGTCAGAACGATACACACAATAATCAAAATAGCCCACCATTTGAATAATGTTGATTCTGACAAACCGCCCCCCCCTACAATCCAAAAACTAACAGAACACCTAATTACAACAATTAAACCGGCCAGCCCCAATGAGGAGACCAAACTCCTCATTGAGGGAAATGCAAAAAATTGGGAGCACACAACAATGTTAATCCTAAGGGATCACTACACTGACTCCCTGGAAAAAGAGCTTCTTACCCTAAAGGGGCTTACTAAGGGAGAGTGGCGAGGCCCCTTCCAAATCGCCACCGTCTGGGCAAAAAGGAACCTGGGCAGACGGCTCCGGTCCGAAACCCTGGAGCAGGTTGAGGCCTTCATGGTCGCTGAGCTAGAGCCCACGGTGGAGAGAGAGGAGGAGGGGGTTCCTGACAGCCCACCGCCCCCCCGACCTCCTGTACCAAAAAAACAGAAAACACACATTACCACAATACATGACATCAAAGCACTTATCCACACAGAGAGGGTTAACGCGGACCTTAGAATAAGAGGAGAGGCCCTGGTGGGGGCCCGTGGCCCCTCTCCACCACCGGTCCGGGTCCCGGAGAAAGCCCTGACACCGAGCCGCGTGGACACAGCCACGATGACTGTGGAAACAGGGGGATGGTCACCTCCACAAGAGGAAAATATAGTTAATATTATGGACACAGCAATACCTCAGGTACCCCCTCCTCATCTGACACCCGCTGCCTCTGTAGATACCCTGGATCCCTTTCCAAAGTCACCTCCAAAACCCCAGAGAAGCCGGAGGTCAGGGATCCTGCCGGAAAAAACAGAAAACCAAAATCAAAACTTACCTGGAAATGGTCCCCCTGCGGCACTGACAGCCGCTCCGTCAAACCCGGCGGTTGCCCACACATCTGACTCCATCACGTGTCTCTCATCTGATGAGAGCCCGGATCCCCCTCCAAAAAGCCCTGTTATCACCCCTCCCATCCAGTCCACTCCAGCCAAAATGAGAAGCCTTAGGAGAGCAACACAAATGAGGTTCTCACTACGGCCTAAACGGGCCATAACACAGCCCACCACGCCAGATCCTGCTATCAGGAGACCGACGAGACATATAAACACAAAAAATAAATTGGAAGATTGGGGCCTTAGCATAAGGAAAAAGTGGGTTATAATAGGGGACTCTAATTTGGCCAAAATGCCCCCCTTTCAAGGCCGACATATACAAATTGAAAGCTATCCAGGAGCCACATTGTCACATGCAAAGGCTCTGATTGACAAAAGTACCACCTCCACCTCTGTGGAAAAAGTTATTTTGTCATTTGGCTTAAACAATAGAAATACTACACCCAAAATAAAACTCAGACAGCAGCTATTAGACACAATTCAGGCTGCTGAGGCCAAATTCCCGTTAGCTGAGGTCTGGGTCCCTTTAATTAATTTCTCAGATGACTTACCTCTGGAAGAGCAGTCCGGCCTGACACACCTGAATGGACTGATCCAGAAACACTGCTGCTGCATCCCAAAGCTGCAATCTAAATTATTTTCTACAATACAGGACAAAATACACTGGACCAAAACCACAGCCAAACACATGTTTGAATACTGGACAAGTTATGTAAAATTCATGTCCCCATAAGCCTGCATGATCGGGAGGGGTCGAAAAATGTTATAGTTTTGGCACAAAAATTTAAACTTACTCAGCCCCAATTCACACTGCTGAATAGGGGCCTCTCCTTTATCCCCACCAGAGGGAGCCAGAGAAACATGCTGGAGCAGAGCAGATGGGATCTGCAGCAATATCACAGGAGAATTAAACTTAATGTATATTTTCATAATACAAAAGTCAGGCCCATCATCCCATTCACTAACAAATCTGAATGGAGCCCTCCCTTATCCAGTTTACCACTAGAAATTACAGAATTAATCAAAGCAGATTTTAATTACTTTGAAAACCATTTCAATCTGTCCAAAACCAGACCCAACCTGAGTCCCGAAGAGACTACAGCTCTGAGGGACTTGACACAAAACAAAAATATCATTATAAAGCCAGCGGATAAGGGAAGTGCGGTCATCATAATGGACAGGGAACAGTATCTATTTGAGGGTTATAGACAGTTAAATGATAAGAAATATTATTCCCCCTTAAAGGAGCCCCTTTATCCTGAAACTAAAATAATAGTTAAACAAATTATTCAGTCATTATTAAATAAAGGATTCATAAAGAAAAAACAATATAATTATTTGGTGGGTAACCCGATCCCGAGGCCCAGACTTTTCTATCTCCTTCCCAAAATCCACAAGGAGCCCTCAAAATGGAGTGTTCCTTTTGAGATTCCGCCCGGGAGGCCCATAGTTTCGGACTGTGACAGCGAGACATATTATACAGCCCAATTTATTGATTACTATATTAACCCCTTATCCAACAAACATGTTGGATACCTTAAGGACACTTACCATTTTGTTGACACAGTCAAAAAACTCCATGTCCCCTCAAATTGCATTCTGTTTACATTGGATATAGACAGTCTGTACACTAATATTGATATAGACGAAGGCATTCGAGCTATTAAAAACATCTTTATTAAATATCCAGACAAAAACAGGCCAGACAAAGAAATTTTACAATTACTCGATATTAACCTTAGAAGAAATGATTTTGAATTTGACAACAAATTTTATCTACAAATTAAAGGCACTGCCATGGGAAAGAAATTCGCACCGGCATATGCAAACATCTTCATGGCCGAGTGGGAGACATCTGCCCTGGCATCCTGCAAACAGAAACCCACACATTATTATAGGTATCTGGATGACATTTGGGGGGTCTGGCCCCATTCTATGGAGGAATTTGAACAATTTTTACATACCTTGAACAACCATAACCCGTCCATCACACTGAAATCCACCACCAGCACCACGTCGGTCGACTTCCTAGATACCACCACCTACAAGGGGACAAATTTTCAACAAAACAACAAATTGGATATTAAAGTATTTTTTAAAGAAACGGACACCCATGCTCTGCTCCATAAAACCAGCTACCATCCTAAACACACATACAAAGGGTTATTGAAATCACAACTATTGCGATTCCACAGGATCTGCACTCACCAGAGCGATTTTATGATGGCCACAAAAACCCTCTTCCGGGCATTAGCCACCAGGGGCTATGCGCGCTCCTTCAGGAGGGAGGCCCTCAAAACCTTCCTGGAGACACGGCCGACAGAGACAGGGGATCTCCTTCCTTTCGTCACCACGTATTCCAGACCTGCAATACAATTAATCAGGAAAATAAAAGACAATTTTAACAACAAAATTATGAATTTGGAGCCCCTGAAAAAATATAAAATTATAGCAGCTTTTAGAAAAAATAAAAATCTCCAAGACCATCTGGTCAAAGCTAAAATTAAGCCACTAACCACCTCTAAACCCAGAGGTCAGGGTCAATTTTTCAAACATCTTACCTGGATACGCAGTCATGTAAACAAAACAGTCTTCAAAACCATGACCCTGGGAAATCCCCATTCCAAAAACTGCGTTTACCTGATTGAGTGTCAGACCTGTGGACTGCAATATGTTGGTGAGACAAAAAACTCACTCCTCCAGCGCTTTACCCAACACAGATACAACATCCGTACGCGGAGAGAGACACACACACCCCTGGTTAGCCATTTTGTCTTCCATGGATGGTCGTCTGTCCGGGCCACAGTCGTCCAGAGGGATCCAAACTGGAACAGAGCACAGAGAGCCCGAGCTGAAAGGGAATGGATCAAAAAATTAGACACAATTTTTCCTAAAGGTCTAAATCTAAAATAGAACTCACCTGAACCAGAACAGGATGGCCCGTGCATAGAGACTGGACACCGCTTCGCGGTGCCCAGTCTCACCAACTCCCCATGTCCTAACCGGCCAGCGCCTCCTGTTTTTTGGGGATGGTTTGAGACCTTCCTTGATTTGACCTTTGACCTTTACTCCCACCGACCCTCACCCTTATCTTAACCCCTGACCCTAAGCCTAACCCCTGGCCCTGGTCCCTGGCCTTAACCCTAACCCTTGGCCTTAAACCTAACCCTAACCCTTAACCCCTGGCCCTAAACCTAACCCTTAACCCCTGGCCCTAACCCTAACCGCCAGCCCTAACCCTAACCCCTAGCCCTAACCCTAACCGGGAACAGTTATCCTAACCCTAACCACTTTTAACCCCCAGCTTGACCCTTGACCTTTGACCTACCACCCACCTTACCCACCCCTTTTTTTAGAAATTAAAAATAATACTTACCTGCCCTGAAAAAAAGAGAAAAATCAAAATTTAATTCAACAGAAATTTTATACTCACCCGGAAAAAATAATACTTACCTGAAAAAAAGATTAAAACCTGATAATCACCTAAAAAAAGAAAAAAAGAGGTTTAATTTCATATTATGCAGCAGACAGACCGGAAAGGGTTAAACGGCAGTGCCTCTTTCAAAATCTGGCAGGCCACGCCCACTCCTCCCCTTCTATAAAGGTCCAAGCTGCCTGCTCCTCTGTCCCACCTGCTGCATTGAGCTTAGAGAAATACAGAGAGACAGAGAGAGATCATTACACTTGCTCACATCACATAAAAAACTTTTTTTTCACATCTTTGAACAAGCTTGCCTGAAGAAGGTCTAAAACAGACCGAAACGTTGCTTTAAAGCTTGTTCAATTTTTTCAAAAAACAATTTATTTATTTTTTTCACTCACCTGATTTAAACAAAAACAGCCATACAATGTACGACAGGAGCAGGGATGAGGGTTGGACGGTGGTCTCTTACCGGCGTGACCGACTCAGACGGCCCCGGGAGGAGAGGCCCAGCCGCCGTTCACCCGAGTACCGCTCCCATCGCCGTCGCGAGGCCACAGGGCAGCGCCCCAGTTATGCATCCGTGGTGAGGGGCCACGGTCATCAGGGCGGCTACCCTCAACGCTACCACCATAGAGTTGATCATGGCTACAGGCCACAATTTTTTGTACCAGGGGGCCGTAGGGCCCCCAAAAAACAACCAGTGAAATATGTCACTAACAAAAACACACATTACACGACACAGAACACAGGGAGAAACACACGCAAGGAAAGGAGGGAGGGAAACAGGGAAGAAAATAAGCCTCAGTCCTCAGACCCGGACTTTGGCATCAAAGTCAGAACGATACACACAATAATCAAAATAGCCCACCATTTGAATAATGTTGATTCTGACAAACCGCCCCCCCCTACAATCCAAAAACTAACAGAACACCTAATTACAACAATTAAACCGGCCAGCCCCAATGAGGAGACCAAACTCCTCATTGAGGGAAATGCAAAAAATTGGGAGCACACAACAATGTTAATCCTAAGGGATCACTACACTGACTCCCTGGAAAAAGAGCTTCTTACCCTAAAGGGGCTTACTAAGGGAGAGTGGCGAGGCCCCTTCCAAATCGCCACCGTCTGGGCAAAAAGGAACCTGGGCAGACGGCTCCGGTCCGAAACCCTGGAGCAGGTTGAGGCCTTCATGGTCGCTGAGCTAGAGCCCACGGTGGAGAGAGAGGAGGAGGGGGTTCCTGACAGCCCACCGCCCCCCCGACCTCCTGTACCAAAAAAACAGAAAACACACATTACCACAATACATGACATCAAAGCACTTATCCACACAGAGAGGGTTAACGCGGACCTTAGAATAAGAGGAGAGGCCCTGGTGGGGGCCCGTGGCCCCTCTCCACCACCGGTCCGGGTCCCGGAGAAAGCCCTGACACCGAGCCGCGTGGACACAGCCACGATGACTGTGGAAACAGGGGGATGGTCACCTCCACAAGAGGAAAATATAGTTAATATTATGGACACAGCAATACCTCAGGTACCCCCTCCTCATCTGACACCCGCTGCCTCTGTAGATACCCTGGATCCCTTTCCAAAGTCACCTCCAAAACCCCAGAGAAGCCGGAGGTCAGGGATCCTGCCGGAAAAAACAGAAAACCAAAATCAAAACTTACCTGGAAATGGTCCCCCTGCGGCACTGACAGCCGCTCCGTCAAACCCGGCGGTTGCCCACACATCTGACTCCATCACGTGTCTCTCATCTGATGAGAGCCCGGATCCCCCTCCAAAAAGCCCTGTTATCACCCCTCCCATCCAGTCCACTCCAGCCAAAATGAGAAGCCTTAGGAGAGCAACACAAATGAGGTTCTCACTACGGCCTAAACGGGCCATAACACAGCCCACCACGCCAGATCCTGCTATCAGGAGACCGACGAGACATATAAACACAAAAAATAAATTGGAAGATTGGGGCCTTAGCATAAGGAAAAAGTGGGTTATAATAGGGGACTCTAATTTGGCCAAAATGCCCCCCTTTCAAGGCCGACATATACAAATTGAAAGCTATCCAGGAGCCACATTGTCACATGCAAAGGCTCTGATTGACAAAAGTACCACCTCCACCTCTGTGGAAAAAGTTATTTTGTCATTTGGCTTAAACAATAGAAATACTACACCCAAAATAAAACTCAGACAGCAGCTATTAGACACAATTCAGGCTGCTGAGGCCAAATTCCCGTTAGCTGAGGTCTGGGTCCCTTTAATTAATTTCTCAGATGACTTACCTCTGGAAGAGCAGTCCGGCCTGACACACCTGAATGGACTGATCCAGAAACACTGCTGCTGCATCCCAAAGCTGCAATCTAAATTATTTTCTACAATACAGGACAAAATACACTGGACCAAAACCACAGCCAAACACATGTTTGAATACTGGACAAGTTATGTAAAATTCATGTCCCCATAAGCCTGCATGATCGGGAGGGGTCGAAAAATGTTATAGTTTTGGCACAAAAATTTAAACTTACTCAGCCCCAATTCACACTGCTGAATAGGGGCCTCTCCTTTATCCCCACCAGAGGGAGCCAGAGAAACATGCTGGAGCAGAGCAGATGGGATCTGCAGCAATATCACAGGAGAATTAAACTTAATGTATATTTTCATAATACAAAAGTCAGGCCCATCATCCCATTCACTAACAAATCTGAATGGAGCCCTCCCTTATCCAGTTTACCACTAGAAATTACAGAATTAATCAAAGCAGATTTTAATTACTTTGAAAACCATTTCAATCTGTCCAAAACCAGACCCAACCTGAGTCCCGAAGAGACTACAGCTCTGAGGGACTTGACACAAAACAAAAATATCATTATAAAGCCAGCGGATAAGGGAAGTGCGGTCATCATAATGGACAGGGAACAGTATCTATTTGAGGGTTATAGACAGTTAAATGATAAGAAATATTATTCCCCCTTAAAGGAGCCCCTTTATCCTGAAACTAAAATAATAGTTAAACAAATTATTCAGTCATTATTAAATAAAGGATTCATAAAGAAAAAACAATATAATTATTTGGTGGGTAACCCGATCCCGAGGCCCAGACTTTTCTATCTCCTTCCCAAAATCCACAAGGAGCCCTCAAAATGGAGTGTTCCTTTTGAGATTCCGCCCGGGAGGCCCATAGTTTCGGACTGTGACAGCGAGACATATTATACAGCCCAATTTATTGATTACTATATTAACCCCTTATCCAACAAACATGTTGGATACCTTAAGGACACTTACCATTTTGTTGACACAGTCAAAAAACTCCATGTCCCCTCAAATTGCATTCTGTTTACATTGGATATAGACAGTCTGTACACTAATATTGATATAGACGAAGGCATTCGAGCTATTAAAAACATCTTTATTAAATATCCAGACAAAAACAGGCCAGACAAAGAAATTTTACAATTACTCGATATTAACCTTAGAAGAAATGATTTTGAATTTGACAACAAATTTTATCTACAAATTAAAGGCACTGCCATGGGAAAGAAATTCGCACCGGCATATGCAAACATCTTCATGGCCGAGTGGGAGACATCTGCCCTGGCATCCTGCAAACAGAAACCCACACATTATTATAGGTATCTGGATGACATTTGGGGGGTCTGGCCCCATTCTATGGAGGAATTTGAACAATTTTTACATACCTTGAACAACCATAACCCGTCCATCACACTGAAATCCACCACCAGCACCACGTCGGTCGACTTCCTAGATACCACCACCTACAAGGGGACAAATTTTCAACAAAACAACAAATTGGATATTAAAGTATTTTTTAAAGAAACGGACACCCATGCTCTGCTCCATAAAACCAGCTACCATCCTAAACACACATACAAAGGGTTATTGAAATCACAACTATTGCGATTCCACAGGATCTGCACTCACCAGAGCGATTTTATGATGGCCACAAAAACCCTCTTCCGGGCATTAGCCACCAGGGGCTATGCGCGCTCCTTCAGGAGGGAGGCCCTCAAAACCTTCCTGGAGACACGGCCGACAGAGACAGGGGATCTCCTTCCTTTCGTCACCACGTATTCCAGACCTGCAATACAATTAATCAGGAAAATAAAAGACAATTTTAACAACAAAATTATGAATTTGGAGCCCCTGAAAAAATATAAAATTATAGCAGCTTTTAGAAAAAATAAAAATCTCCAAGACCATCTGGTCAAAGCTAAAATTAAGCCACTAACCACCTCTAAACCCAGAGGTCAGGGTCAATTTTTCAAACATCTTACCTGGATACGCAGTCATGTAAACAAAACAGTCTTCAAAACCATGACCCTGGGAAATCCCCATTCCAAAAACTGCGTTTACC
This sequence comes from Pampus argenteus, assembly GCA_036937835.1. Lineage (NCBI taxonomy): Eukaryota > Metazoa > Chordata > Actinopteri > Scombriformes > Stromateidae > Pampus > Pampus argenteus. Next base: position 21,164,816 of record CM072877.1, on the reverse strand, counting down.
TGATTGAGTGTCAGACCTGTGGACTGCAATATGTTGGTGAGACAAAAAACTCACTCCTCCAGCGCTTTACCCAACACAGATACAACATCCGTACGCGGAGAGAGACACACACACCCCTGGTTAGCCATTTTGTCTTCCATGGATGGTCGTCTGTCCGGGCCACAGTCGTCCAGAGGGATCCAAACTGGAACAGAGCACAGAGAGCCCGAGCTGAAAGGGAATGGATCAAAAAATTAGACACAATTTTTCCTAAAGGTCTAAATCTAAAATAGAACTCACCTGAACCAGAACAGGATGGCCCGTGCATAGAGACTGGACACCGCTTCGCGGTGCCCAGTCTCACCAACTCCCCATGTCCTAACCGGCCAGCGCCTCCTGTTTTTTGGGGATGGTTTGAGACCTTCCTTGATTTGACCTTTGACCTTTACTCCCACCGACCCTCACCCTTATCTTAACCCCTGACCCTAAGCCTAACCCCTGGCCCTGGTCCCTGGCCTTAACCCTAACCCTTGGCCTTAAACCTAACCCTAACCCTTAACCCCTGGCCCTAAACCTAACCCTTAACCCCTGGCCCTAACCCTAACCGCCAGCCCTAACCCTAACCCCTAGCCCTAACCCTAACCGGGAACAGTTATCCTAACCCTAACCACTTTTAACCCCCAGCTTGACCCTTGACCTTTGACCTACCACCCACCTTACCCACCCCTTTTTTTAGAAATTAAAAATAATACTTACCTGCCCTGAAAAAAAGAGAAAAATCAAAATTTAATTCAACAGAAATTTTATACTCACCCGGAAAAAATAATACTTACCTGAAAAAAAGATTAAAACCTGATAATCACCTAAAAAAAGAAAAAAAGAGGTTTAATTTCATATTATGCAGCAGACAGACCGGAAAGGGTTAAACGGCAGTGCCTCTTTCAAAATCTGGCAGGCCACGCCCACTCCTCCCCTTCTATAAAGGTCCAAGCTGCCTGCTCCTCTGTCCCACCTGCTGCATTGAGCTTAGAGAAATACAGAGAGACAGAGAGAGATCATTACACTTGCTCACATCACATAAAAAACTTTTTTTTCACATCTTTGAACAAGCTTGCCTGAAGAAGGTCTAAAACAGACCGAAACGTTGCTTTAAAGCTTGTTCAATTTTTTCAAAAAACAATTTATTTATTTTTTTCACTCACCTGATTTAAACAAAAACAGCCATACAATGTACGACAGGAGCAGGGATGAGGGTTGGACGGTGGTCTCTTACCGGCGTGACCGACTCAGACGGCCCCGGGAGGAGAGGCCCAGCCGCCGTTCACCCGAGTACCGCTCCCATCGCCGTCGCGAGGCCACAGGGCAGCGCCCCAGTTATGCATCCGTGGTGAGGGGCCACGGTCATCAGGGCGGCTACCCTCAACGCTACCACCATAGAGTTGATCATGGCTACAGGCCACAATTTTTTGTACCAGGGGGCCGTAGGGCCCCCAAAAAACAACCAGTGAAATATGTCACTAACAAAAACACACATTACACGACACAGAACACAGGGAGAAACACACGCAAGGAAAGGAGGGAGGGAAACAGGGAAGAAAATAAGCCTCAGTCCTCAGACCCGGACTTTGGCATCAAAGTCAGAACGATACACACAATAATCAAAATAGCCCACCATTTGAATAATGTTGATTCTGACAAACCGCCCCCCCCTACAATCCAAAAACTAACAGAACACCTAATTACAACAATTAAACCGGCCAGCCCCAATGAGGAGACCAAACTCCTCATTGAGGGAAATGCAAAAAATTGGGAGCACACAACAATGTTAATCCTAAGGGATCACTACACTGACTCCCTGGAAAAAGAGCTTCTTACCCTAAAGGGGCTTACTAAGGGAGAGTGGCGAGGCCCCTTCCAAATCGCCACCGTCTGGGCAAAAAGGAACCTGGGCAGACGGCTCCGGTCCGAAACCCTGGAGCAGGTTGAGGCCTTCATGGTCGCTGAGCTAGAGCCCACGGTGGAGAGAGAGGAGGAGGGGGTTCCTGACAGCCCACCGCCCCCCCGACCTCCTGTACCAAAAAAACAGAAAACACACATTACCACAATACATGACATCAAAGCACTTATCCACACAGAGAGGGTTAACGCGGACCTTAGAATAAGAGGAGAGGCCCTGGTGGGGGCCCGTGGCCCCTCTCCACCACCGGTCCGGGTCCCGGAGAAAGCCCTGACACCGAGCCGCGTGGACACAGCCACGATGACTGTGGAAACAGGGGGATGGTCACCTCCACAAGAGGAAAATATAGTTAATATTATGGACACAGCAATACCTCAGGTACCCCCTCCTCATCTGACACCCGCTGCCTCTGTAGATACCCTGGATCCCTTTCCAAAGTCACCTCCAAAACCCCAGAGAAGCCGGAGGTCAGGGATCCTGCCGGAAAAAACAGAAAACCAAAATCAAAACTTACCTGGAAATGGTCCCCCTGCGGCACTGACAGCCGCTCCGTCAAACCCGGCGGTTGCCCACACATCTGACTCCATCACGTGTCTCTCATCTGATGAGAGCCCGGATCCCCCTCCAAAAAGCCCTGTTATCACCCCTCCCATCCAGTCCACTCCAGCCAAAATGAGAAGCCTTAGGAGAGCAACACAAATGAGGTTCTCACTACGGCCTAAACGGGCCATAACACAGCCCACCACGCCAGATCCTGCTATCAGGAGACCGACGAGACATATAAACACAAAAAATAAATTGGAAGATTGGGGCCTTAGCATAAGGAAAAAGTGGGTTATAATAGGGGACTCTAATTTGGCCAAAATGCCCCCCTTTCAAGGCCGACATATACAAATTGAAAGCTATCCAGGAGCCACATTGTCACATGCAAAGGCTCTGATTGACAAAAGTACCACCTCCACCTCTGTGGAAAAAGTTATTTTGTCATTTGGCTTAAACAATAGAAATACTACACCCAAAATAAAACTCAGACAGCAGCTATTAGACACAATTCAGGCTGCTGAGGCCAAATTCCCGTTAGCTGAGGTCTGGGTCCCTTTAATTAATTTCTCAGATGACTTACCTCTGGAAGAGCAGTCCGGCCTGACACACCTGAATGGACTGATCCAGAAACACTGCTGCTGCATCCCAAAGCTGCAATCTAAATTATTTTCTACAATACAGGACAAAATACACTGGACCAAAACCACAGCCAAACACATGTTTGAATACTGGACAAGTTATGTAAAATTCATGTCCCCATAAGCCTGCATGATCGGGAGGGGTCGAAAAATGTTATAGTTTTGGCACAAAAATTTAAACTTACTCAGCCCCAATTCACACTGCTGAATAGGGGCCTCTCCTTTATCCCCACCAGAGGGAGCCAGAGAAACATGCTGGAGCAGAGCAGATGGGATCTGCAGCAATATCACAGGAGAATTAAACTTAATGTATATTTTCATAATACAAAAGTCAGGCCCATCATCCCATTCACTAACAAATCTGAATGGAGCCCTCCCTTATCCAGTTTACCACTAGAAATTACAGAATTAATCAAAGCAGATTTTAATTACTTTGAAAACCATTTCAATCTGTCCAAAACCAGACCCAACCTGAGTCCCGAAGAGACTACAGCTCTGAGGGACTTGACACAAAACAAAAATATCATTATAAAGCCAGCGGATAAGGGAAGTGCGGTCATCATAATGGACAGGGAACAGTATCTATTTGAGGGTTATAGACAGTTAAATGATAAGAAATATTATTCCCCCTTAAAGGAGCCCCTTTATCCTGAAACTAAAATAATAGTTAAACAAATTATTCAGTCATTATTAAATAAAGGATTCATAAAGAAAAAACAATATAATTATTTGGTGGGTAACCCGATCCCGAGGCCCAGACTTTTCTATCTCCTTCCCAAAATCCACAAGGAGCCCTCAAAATGGAGTGTTCCTTTTGAGATTCCGCCCGGGAGGCCCATAGTTTCGGACTGTGACAGCGAGACATATTATACAGCCCAATTTATTGATTACTATATTAACCCCTTATCCAACAAACATGTTGGATACCTTAAGGACACTTACCATTTTGTTGACACAGTCAAAAAACTCCATGTCCCCTCAAATTGCATTCTGTTTACATTGGATATAGACAGTCTGTACACTAATATTGATATAGACGAAGGCATTCGAGCTATTAAAAACATCTTTATTAAATATCCAGACAAAAACAGGCCAGACAAAGAAATTTTACAATTACTCGATATTAACCTTAGAAGAAATGATTTTGAATTTGACAACAAATTTTATCTACAAATTAAAGGCACTGCCATGGGAAAGAAATTCGCACCGGCATATGCAAACATCTTCATGGCCGAGTGGGAGACATCTGCCCTGGCATCCTGCAAACAGAAACCCACACATTATTATAGGTATCTGGATGACATTTGGGGGGTCTGGCCCCATTCTATGGAGGAATTTGAACAATTTTTACATACCTTGAACAACCATAACCCGTCCATCACACTGAAATCCACCACCAGCACCACGTCGGTCGACTTCCTAGATACCACCACCTACAAGGGGACAAATTTTCAACAAAACAACAAATTGGATATTAAAGTATTTTTTAAAGAAACGGACACCCATGCTCTGCTCCATAAAACCAGCTACCATCCTAAACACACATACAAAGGGTTATTGAAATCACAACTATTGCGATTCCACAGGATCTGCACTCACCAGAGCGATTTTATGATGGCCACAAAAACCCTCTTCCGGGCATTAGCCACCAGGGGCTATGCGCGCTCCTTCAGGAGGGAGGCCCTCAAAACCTTCCTGGAGACACGGCCGACAGAGACAGGGGATCTCCTTCCTTTCGTCACCACGTATTCCAGACCTGCAATACAATTAATCAGGAAAATAAAAGACAATTTTAACAACAAAATTATGAATTTGGAGCCCCTGAAAAAATATAAAATTATAGCAGCTTTTAGAAAAAATAAAAATCTCCAAGACCATCTGGTCAAAGCTAAAATTAAGCCACTAACCACCTCTAAACCCAGAGGTCAGGGTCAATTTTTCAAACATCTTACCTGGATACGCAGTCATGTAAACAAAACAGTCTTCAAAACCATGACCCTGGGAAATCCCCATTCCAAAAACTGCGTTTACCTGATTGAGTGTCAGACCTGTGGACTGCAATATGTTGGTGAGACAAAAAACTCACTCCTCCAGCGCTTTACCCAACACAGATACAACATCCGTACGCGGAGAGAGACACACACACCCCTGGTTAGCCATTTTGTCTTCCATGGATGGTCGTCTGTCCGGGCCACAGTCGTCCAGAGGGATCCAAACTGGAACAGAGCACAGAGAGCCCGAGCTGAAAGGGAATGGATCAAAAAATTAGACACAATTTTTCCTAAAGGTCTAAATCTAAAATAGAACTCACCTGAACCAGAACAGGATGGCCCGTGCATAGAGACTGGACACCGCTTCGCGGTGCCCAGTCTCACCAACTCCCCATGTCCTAACCGGCCAGCGCCTCCTGTTTTTTGGGGATGGTTTGAGACCTTCCTTGATTTGACCTTTGACCTTTACTCCCACCGACCCTCACCCTTATCTTAACCCCTGACCCTAAGCCTAACCCCTGGCCCTGGTCCCTGGCCTTAACCCTAACCCTTGGCCTTAAACCTAACCCTAACCCTTAACCCCTGGCCCTAAACCTAACCCTTAACCCCTGGCCCTAACCCTAACCGCCAGCCCTAACCCTAACCCCTAGCCCTAACCCTAACCGGGAACAGTTATCCTAACCCTAACCACTTTTAACCCCCAGCTTGACCCTTGACCTTTGACCTACCACCCACCTTACCCACCCCTTTTTTTAGAAATTAAAAATAATACTTACCTGCCCTGAAAAAAAGAGAAAAATCAAAATTTAATTCAACAGAAATTTTATACTCACCCGGAAAAAATAATACTTACCTGAAAAAAAGATTAAAACCTGATAATCACCTAAAAAAAGAAAAAAAGAGGTTTAATTTCATATTATGCAGCAGACAGACCGGAAAGGGTTAAACGGCAGTGCCTCTTTCAAAATCTGGCAGGCCACGCCCACTCCTCCCCTTCTATAAAGGTCCAAGCTGCCTGCTCCTCTGTCCCACCTGCTGCATTGAGCTTAGAGAAATACAGAGAGACAGAGAGAGATCATTACACTTGCTCACATCACATAAAAAACTTTTTTTTCACATCTTTGAACAAGCTTGCCTGAAGAAGGTCTAAAACAGACCGAAACGTTGCTTTAAAGCTTGTTCAATTTTTTCAAAAAACAATTTATTTATTTTTTTCACTCACCTGATTTAAACAAAAACAGCCATACAATGTACGACAGGAGCAGGGATGAGGGTTGGACGGTGGTCTCTTACCGGCGTGACCGACTCAGACGGCCCCGGGAGGAGAGGCCCAGCCGCCGTTCACCCGAGTACCGCTCCCATCGCCGTCGCGAGGCCACAGGGCAGCGCCCCAGTTATGCATCCGTGGTGAGGGGCCACGGTCATCAGGGCGGCTACCCTCAACGCTACCACCATAGAGTTGATCATGGCTACAGGCCACAATTTTTTGTACCAGGGGGCCGTAGGGCCCCCAAAAAACAACCAGTGAAATATGTCACTAACAAAAACACACATTACACGACACAGAACACAGGGAGAAACACACGCAAGGAAAGGAGGGAGGGAAACAGGGAAGAAAATAAGCCTCAGTCCTCAGACCCGGACTTTGGCATCAAAGTCAGAACGATACACACAATAATCAAAATAGCCCACCATTTGAATAATGTTGATTCTGACAAACCGCCCCCCCCTACAATCCAAAAACTAACAGAACACCTAATTACAACAATTAAACCGGCCAGCCCCAATGAGGAGACCAAACTCCTCATTGAGGGAAATGCAAAAAATTGGGAGCACACAACAATGTTAATCCTAAGGGATCACTACACTGACTCCCTGGAAAAAGAGCTTCTTACCCTAAAGGGGCTTACTAAGGGAGAGTGGCGAGGCCCCTTCCAAATCGCCACCGTCTGGGCAAAAAGGAACCTGGGCAGACGGCTCCGGTCCGAAACCCTGGAGCAGGTTGAGGCCTTCATGGTCGCTGAGCTAGAGCCCACGGTGGAGAGAGAGGAGGAGGGGGTTCCTGACAGCCCACCGCCCCCCCGACCTCCTGTACCAAAAAAACAGAAAACACACATTACCACAATACATGACATCAAAGCACTTATCCACACAGAGAGGGTTAACGCGGACCTTAGAATAAGAGGAGAGGCCCTGGTGGGGGCCCGTGGCCCCTCTCCACCACCGGTCCGGGTCCCGGAGAAAGCCCTGACACCGAGCCGCGTGGACACAGCCACGATGACTGTGGAAACAGGGGGATGGTCACCTCCACAAGAGGAAAATATAGTTAATATTATGGACACAGCAATACCTCAGGTACCCCCTCCTCATCTGACACCCGCTGCCTCTGTAGATACCCTGGATCCCTTTCCAAAGTCACCTCCAAAACCCCAGAGAAGCCGGAGGTCAGGGATCCTGCCGGAAAAAACAGAAAACCAAAATCAAAACTTACCTGGAAATGGTCCCCCTGCGGCACTGACAGCCGCTCCGTCAAACCCGGCGGTTGCCCACACATCTGACTCCATCACGTGTCTCTCATCTGATGAGAGCCCGGATCCCCCTCCAAAAAGCCCTGTTATCACCCCTCCCATCCAGTCCACTCCAGCCAAAATGAGAAGCCTTAGGAGAGCAACACAAATGAGGTTCTCACTACGGCCTAAACGGGCCATAACACAGCCCACCACGCCAGATCCTGCTATCAGGAGACCGACGAGACATATAAACACAAAAAATAAATTGGAAGATTGGGGCCTTAGCATAAGGAAAAAGTGGGTTATAATAGGGGACTCTAATTTGGCCAAAATGCCCCCCTTTCAAGGCCGACATATACAAATTGAAAGCTATCCAGGAGCCACATTGTCACATGCAAAGGCTCTGATTGACAAAAGTACCACCTCCACCTCTGTGGAAAAAGTTATTTTGTCATTTGGCTTAAACAATAGAAATACTACACCCAAAATAAAACTCAGACAGCAGCTATTAGACACAATTCAGGCTGCTGAGGCCAAATTCCCGTTAGCTGAGGTCTGGGTCCCTTTAATTAATTTCTCAGATGACTTACCTCTGGAAGAGCAGTCCGGCCTGACACACCTGAATGGACTGATCCAGAAACACTGCTGCTGCATCCCAAAGCTGCAATCTAAATTATTTTCTACAATACAGGACAAAATACACTGGACCAAAACCACAGCCAAACACATGTTTGAATACTGGACAAGTTATGTAAAATTCATGTCCCCATAAGCCTGCATGATCGGGAGGGGTCGAAAAATGTTATAGTTTTGGCACAAAAATTTAAACTTACTCAGCCCCAATTCACACTGCTGAATAGGGGCCTCTCCTTTATCCCCACCAGAGGGAGCCAGAGAAACATGCTGGAGCAGAGCAGATGGGATCTGCAGCAATATCACAGGAGAATTAAACTTAATGTATATTTTCATAATACAAAAGTCAGGCCCATCATCCCATTCACTAACAAATCTGAATGGAGCCCTCCCTTATCCAGTTTACCACTAGAAATTACAGAATTAATCAAAGCAGATTTTAATTACTTTGAAAACCATTTCAATCTGTCCAAAACCAGACCCAACCTGAGTCCCGAAGAGACTACAGCTCTGAGGGACTTGACACAAAACAAAAATATCATTATAAAGCCAGCGGATAAGGGAAGTGCGGTCATCATAATGGACAGGGAACAGTATCTATTTGAGGGTTATAGACAGTTAAATGATAAGAAATATTATTCCCCCTTAAAGGAGCCCCTTTATCCTGAAACTAAAATAATAGTTAAACAAATTATTCAGTCATTATTAAATAAAGGATTCATAAAGAAAAAACAATATAATTATTTGGTGGGTAACCCGATCCCGAGGCCCAGACTTTTCTATCTCCTTCCCAAAATCCACAAGGAGCCCTCAAAATGGAGTGTTCCTTTTGAGATTCCGCCCGGGAGGCCCATAGTTTCGGACTGTGACAGCGAGACATATTATACAGCCCAATTTATTGATTACTATATTAACCCCTTATCCAACAAACATGTTGGATACCTTAAGGACACTTACCATTTTGTTGACACAGTCAAAAAACTCCATGTCCCCTCAAATTGCATTCTGTTTACATTGGATATAGACAGTCTGTACACTAATATTGATATAGACGAAGGCATTCGAGCTATTAAAAACATCTTTATTAAATATCCAGACAAAAACAGGCCAGACAAAGAAATTTTACAATTACTCGATATTAACCTTAGAAGAAATGATTTTGAATTTGACAACAAATTTTATCTACAAATTAAAGGCACTGCCATGGGAAAGAAATTCGCACCGGCATATGCAAACATCTTCATGGCCGAGTGGGAGACATCTGCCCTGGCATCCTGCAAACAGAAACCCACACATTATTATAGGTATCTGGATGACATTTGGGGGGTCTGGCCCCATTCTATGGAGGAATTTGAACAATTTTTACATACCTTGAACAACCATAACCCGTCCATCACACTGAAATCCACCACCAGCACCACGTCGGTCGACTTCCTAGATACCACCACCTACAAGGGGACAAATTTTCAACAAAACAACAAATTGGATATTAAAGTATTTTTTAAAGAAACGGACACCCATGCTCTGCTCCATAAAACCAGCTACCATCCTAAACACACATACAAAGGGTTATTGAAATCACAACTATTGCGATTCCACAGGATCTGCACTCACCAGAGCGATTTTATGATGGCCACAAAAACCCTCTTCCGGGCATTAGCCACCAGGGGCTATGCGCGCTCCTTCAGGAGGGAGGCCCTCAAAACCTTCCTGGAGACACGGCCGACAGAGACAGGGGATCTCCTTCCTTTCGTCACCACGTATTCCAGACCTGCAATACAATTAATCAGGAAAATAAAAGACAATTTTAACAACAAAATTATGAATTTGGAGCCCCTGAAAAAATATAAAATTATAGCAGCTTTTAGAAAAAATAAAAATCTCCAAGACCATCTGGTCAAAGCTAAAATTAAGCCACTAACCACCTCTAAACCCAGAGGTCAGGGTCAATTTTTCAAACATCTTACCTGGATACGCAGTCATGTAAACAAAACAGTCTTCAAAACCATGACCCTGGGAAATCCCCATTCCAAAAACTGCGTTTACCTGATTGAGTGTCAGACCTGTGGACTGCAATATGTTGGTGAGACAAAAAACTCACTCCTCCAGCGCTTTACCCAACACAGATACAACATCCGTACGCGGAGAGAGACACACACACCCCTGGTTAGCCATTTTGTCTTCCATGGATGGTCGTCTGTCCGGGCCACAGTCGTCCAGAGGGATCCAAACTGGAACAGAGCACAGAGAGCCCGAGCTGAAAGGGAATGGATCAAAAAATTAGACACAATTTTTCCTAAAGGTCTAAATCTAAAATAGAACTCACCTGAACCAGAACAGGATGGCCCGTGCATAGAGACTGGACACCGCTTCGCGGTGCCCAGTCTCACCAACTCCCCATGTCCTAACCCTAACCCTCTAACCCTAACCCTAACCCTAACCCTCTAACCCTAACCCTAACCCTAACCCTAACCCTCTAACCCTAACCCTAACCCTAACCCTAACCCTAACCCTCTAACCCTAACCCTAACCCTAACCCTAACCCTCTAACCCTAACCCTAACCCTAACCCTAACCCTAACCCTAACCCCCTAACCCTAACCCTAACCCTAACCCTAACCCCTAACCCTAACCCTAACCCTAACCCTAACCCTAACCCTCTAACCCTAACCCTAACCCTAACCCTAACCCTAACCCTCTAACCCTAACCCTAACCCTAACCCTAACCCTCTAACCCTAACCCTAACCCTAACCCTAACCCTAACCCTCTAACCCTAACCCTAACCCTAACCCTAACCCTAACCTAACCCTAACCCTAACCCTAATACACTTACCTGGGAGCCTGTAAAAAATTATTATACTTACCGGTGAACCTGAAAAAAGGAGCCGTGTACTCTGTCTAGCCTGATGAAGGACAATTAGCTCCGAAACTGTTGCAACCAGGCAGAGTACACATAAATAACAGAGCCAAAACACAGGAAGTGGGGTGTAATTGTTTATTCAAGCACTTTAAGTGCAATTATTTGAATGTAAACAAGGGCAATTAGGCCGTGGGATACAGGATTTTGGGAAAAGGAGGGGTCTGAAACTATAGGGGGAGGGTCTGAGGACACACTTGATGGCTGAGGGAATTACGGAGCACATGTCTGGCCAGTGCATATAAAGGCTGGCTCTGGCCAGCCTTTTCTCCACACCCCCACACCTAACCTGCCAGCGCCGTCTGTGTCTCCTCCTGAGGCTGTCTCGAGGGGAGGACGCCGAACTCTGGCCTCTCCTGACCCTAATCCTAATCCTAATCCTAACCCTAACCCTAATACACTTACCTGGGAGCCTGTAAAAAATTATTATACTTACCGGTGAACCTGAAAAAAGGAGCCGTGTACTCTGTCTAGCCTGATGAAGGACAATTAGCTCCGAAACTGTTGCAACCAGGCAGAGTACACATAAATAACAGAGCCAAAACACAGGAAGTGGGGTGTAATTGTTTATTCAAGCACTTTAAGTGCAATTATTTGAATGTAAACAAGGGCAATTAGGCCGTGGGATACAGGATTTTGGGAAAAGGAGGGGTCTGAAACTATAGGGGGAGGGTCTGAGGACACACTTGATGGCTGAGGGAATTACGGAGCACATGTCTGGCCAGTGCATATAAAGGCTGGCTCTGGCCAGCCTTTTCTCCACACCCCCACACCTAACCTGCCAGCGCCGTCTGTGTCTCCTCCTGAGGCTGTCTCGAGGGGAGGACGCCGAACTCTGGCCTCTCCTGACCCTAATCCTAATCCTAATCCTAACCCTAACCCTAATACACTTACCTGGGAGCCTGTAAAAAATTATTATACTTACCGGTGAACCTGAAAAAAGGAGCCGTGTACTCTGTCTAGCCTGATGAAGGACAATTAGCTCCGAAACTGTTGCAACCAGGCAGAGTACACATAAATAACAGAGCCAAAACACAGGAAGTGGGGTGTAATTGTTTATTCAAGCACTTTAAGTGCAATTATTTGAATGTAAACAAGGGCAATTAGGCCGTGGGATACAGGATTTTGGGAAAAGGAGGGGTCTGAAACTATAGGGGGAGGGTCTGAGGACACACTTGATGGCTGAGGGAATTACGGAGCACATGTCTGGCCAGTGCATATAAAGGCTGGCTCTGGCCAGCCTTTTCTCCACACCCCCACACCTAACCTGCCAGCGCCGTCTGTGTCTCCTCCTGAGGCTGTCTCGAGGGGAGGACGCCGAACTCTGGCCTCTCCTGACCCTAATCCTAATCCTAATCCTAACCCTAACCCTAATACACTTACCTGGGAGCCTGTAAAAAATTATTATACTTACCGGTGAACCTGAAAAAAGGAGCCGTGTACTCTGTCTAGCCTGATGAAGGACAATTAGCTCCGAAACTGTTGCAACCAGGCAGAGTACACATAAATAACAGAGCCAAAACACAGGAAGTGGGGTGTAATTGTTTATTCAAGCACTTTAAGTGCAATTATTTGAATGTAAACAAGGGCAATTAGGCCGTGGGATACAGGATTTTGGGAAAAGGAGGGGTCTGAAACTATAGGGGGAGGGTCTGAGGACACACTTGATGGCTGAGGGAATTACGGAGCACATGTCTGGCCAGTGCATATAAAGGCTGGCTCTGGCCAGCCTTTTCTCCACACCCCCACACCTAACCTGCCAGCGCCGTCTGTGTCTCCTCCTGAGGCTGTCTCGAGGGGAGGACGCCGAACTCTGGCCTCTCCTGACCCTAATCCTAATCCTAATCCTAACCCTAACCCTAATACACTTACCTGGGAGCCTGTAAAAAATTATTATACTTACCGGTGAACCTGAAAAAAGGAGCCGTGTACTCTGTCTAGCCTGATGAAGGACAATTAGCTCCGAAACTGTTGCAACCAGGCAGAGTACACATAAATAACAGAGCCAAAACACAGGAAGTGGGGTGTAATTGTTTATTCAAGCACTTTAAGTGCAATTATTTGAATGTAAACAAGGGCAATTAGGCCGTGGGATACAGGATTTTGGGAAAAGGAGGGGTCTGAAACTATAGGGGGAGGGTCTGAGGACACACTTGATGGCTGAGGGAATTACGGAGCACATGTCTGGCCAGTGCATATAAAGGCTGGCTCTGGCCAGCCTTTTCTCCACACCCCCACACCTAACCTGCCAGCGCCGTCTGTGTCTCCTCCTGAGGCTGTCTCGAGGGGAGGACGCCGAACTCTGGCCTCTCCTGACCCTAATCCTAATCCTAATCCTAACCCTAACCCTAATACACTTACCTGGGAGCCTGTAAAAAATTATTATACTTACCGGTGAACCTGAAAAAAGGAGCCGTGTACTCTGTCTAGCCTGATGAAGGACAATTAGCTCCGAAACTGTTGCAACCAGGCAGAGTACACATAAATAACAGAGCCAAAACACAGGAAGTGGGGTGTAATTGTTTATTCAAGCACTTTAAGTGCAATTATTTGAATGTAAACAAGGGCAATTAGGCCGTGGGATACAGGATTTTGGGAAAAGGAGGGGTCTGAAACTATAGGGGGAGGGTCTGAGGACACACTTGATGGCTGAGGGAATTACGGAGCACATGTCTGGCCAGTGCATATAAAGGCTGGCTCTGGCCAGCCTTTTCTCCACACCCCCACACCTAACCTGCCAGCGCCGTCTGTGTCTCCTCCTGAGGCTGTCTCGAGGGGAGGACGCCGAACTCTGGCCTCTCCTGACCCTAATCCTAATCCTAATCCTAACCCTAACCCTAATACACTTACCTGGGAGCCTGTAAAAAATTATTATACTTACCGGTGAACCTGAAAAAAGGAGCCGTGTACTCTGTCTAGCCTGATGAAGGACAATTAGCTCCGAAACTGTTGCAACCAGGCAGAGTACACATAAATAACAGAGCCAAAACACAGGAAGTGGGGTGTAATTGTTTATTCAAGCACTTTAAGTGCAATTATTTGAATGTAAACAAGGGCAATTAGGCCGTGGGATACAGGATTTTGGGAAAAGGAGGGGTCTGAAACTATAGGGGGAGGGTCTGAGGACACACTTGATGGCTGAGGGAATTACGGAGCACATGTCTGGCCAGTGCATATAAAGGCTGGCTCTGGCCAGCCTTTTCTCCACACCCCCACACCTAACCTGCCAGCGCCGTCTGTGTCTCCTCCTGAGGCTGTCTCGAGGGGAGGACGCCGAACTCTGGCCTCTCCTGACCCTAATCCTAATCCTAATCCTAACCCTAACCCTAATACACTTACCTGGGAGCCTGTAAAAAATTATTATACTTACCGGTGAACCTGAAAAAAGGAGCCGTGTACTCTGTCTAGCCTGATGAAGGACAATTAGCTCCGAAACTGTTGCAACCAGGCAGAGTACACATAAATAACAGAGCCAAAACACAGGAAGTGGGGTGTAATTGTTTATTCAAGCACTTTAAGTGCAATTATTTGAATGTAAACAAGGGCAATTAGGCCGTGGGATACAGGATTTTGGGAAAAGGAGGGGTCTGAAACTATAGGGGGAGGGTCTGAGGACACACTTGATGGCTGAGGGAATTACGGAGCACATGTCTGGCCAGTGCATATAAAGGCTGGCTCTGGCCAGCCTTTTCTCCACACCCCCACACCTAACCTGCCAGCGCCGTCTGTGTCTCCTCCTGAGGCTGTCTCGAGGGGAGGACGCCGAACTCTGGCCTCTCCTGACCCTAATCCTAATCCTAATCCTAACCCTAACCCTAATACACTTACCTGGGAGCCTGTAAAAAATTATTATACTTACCGGTGAACCTGAAAAAAGGAGCCGTGTACTCTGTCTAGCCTGATGAAGGACAATTAGCTCCGAAACTGTTGCAACCAGGCAGAGTACACATAAATAACAGAGCCAAAACACAGGAAGTGGGGTGTAATTGTTTATTCAAGCACTTTAAGTGCAATTATTTGAATGTAAACAAGGGCAATTAGGCCGTGGGATACAGGATTTTGGGAAAAGGAGGGGTCTGAAACTATAGGGGGAGGGTCTGAGGACACACTTGATGGCTGAGGGAATTACGGAGCACATGTCTGGCCAGTGCATATAAAGGCTGGCTCTGGCCAGCCTTTTCTCCACACCCCCACACCTAACCTGCCAGCGCCGTCTGTGTCTCCTCCTGAGGCTGTCTCGAGGGGAGGACGCCGAACTCTGGCCTCTCCTGACCCTAATCCTAATCCTAATCCTAACCCTAACCCTAATACACTTACCTGGGAGCCTGTAAAAAATTATTATACTTACCGGTGAACCTGAAAAAAGGAGCCGTGTACTCTGTCTAGCCTGATGAAGGACAATTAGCTCCGAAACTGTTGCAACCAGGCAGAGTACACATAAATAACAGAGCCAAAACACAGGAAGTGGGGTGTAATTGTTTATTCAAGCACTTTAAGTGCAATTATTTGAATGTAAACAAGGGCAATTAGGCCGTGGGATACAGGATTTTGGGAAAAGGAGGGGTCTGAAACTATAGGGGGAGGGTCTGAGGACACACTTGATGGCTGAGGGAATTACGGAGCACATGTCTGGCCAGTGCATATAAAGGCTGGCTCTGGCCAGCCTTTTCTCCACACCCCCACACCTAACCTGCCAGCGCCGTCTGTGTCTCCTCCTGAGGCTGTCTCGAGGGGAGGACGCCGAACTCTGGCCTCTCCTGACCCTAATCCTAATCCTAATCCTAACCCTAACCCTAATACACTTACCTGGGAGCCTGTAAAAAATTATTATACTTACCGGTGAACCTGAAAAAAGGAGCCGTGTACTCTGTCTAGCCTGATGAAGGACAATTAGCTCCGAAACTGTTGCAACCAGGCAGAGTACACATAAATAACAGAGCCAAAACACAGGAAGTGGGGTGTAATTGTTTATTCAAGCACTTTAAGTGCAATTATTTGAATGTAAACAAGGGCAATTAGGCCGTGGGATACAGGATTTTGGGAAAAGGAGGGGTCTGAAACTATAGGGGGAGGGTCTGAGGACACACTTGATGGCTGAGGGAATTACGGAGCACATGTCTGGCCAGTGCATATAAAGGCTGGCTCTGGCCAGCCTTTTCTCCACACCCCCACACCTAACCTGCCAGCGCCGTCTGTGTCTCCTCCTGAGGCTGTCTCGAGGGGAGGACGCCGAACTCTGGCCTCTCCTGACCCTAATCCTAATCCTAATCCTAACCCTAACCCTAATACACTTACCTGGGAGCCTGTAAAAAATTATTATACTTACCGGTGAACCTGAAAAAAGGAGCCGTGTACTCTGTCTAGCCTGATGAAGGACAATTAGCTCCGAAACTGTTGCAACCAGGCAGAGTACACATAAATAACAGAGCCAAAACACAGGAAGTGGGGTGTAATTGTTTATTCAAGCACTTTAAGTGCAATTATTTGAATGTAAACAAGGGCAATTAGGCCGTGGGATACAGGATTTTGGGAAAAGGAGGGGTCTGAAACTATAGGGGGAGGGTCTGAGGACACACTTGATGGCTGAGGGAATTACGGAGCACATGTCTGGCCAGTGCATATAAAGGCTGGCTCTGGCCAGCCTTTTCTCCACACCCCCACACCTAACCTGCCAGCGCCGTCTGTGTCTCCTCCTGAGGCTGTCTCGAGGGGAGGACGCCGAACTCTGGCCTCTCCTGACCCTAATCCTAATCCTAATCCTAACCCTAACCCTAATACACTTACCTGGGAGCCTGTAAAAAATTATTATACTTACCGGTGAACCTGAAAAAAGGAGCCGTGTACTCTGTCTAGCCTGATGAAGGACAATTAGCTCCGAAACTGTTGCAACCAGGCAGAGTACACATAAATAACAGAGCCAAAACACAGGAAGTGGGGTGTAATTGTTTATTCAAGCACTTTAAGTGCAATTATTTGAATGTAAACAAGGGCAATTAGGCCGTGGGATACAGGATTTTGGGAAAAGGAGGGGTCTGAAACTATAGGGGGAGGGTCTGAGGACACACTTGATGGCTGAGGGAATTACGGAGCACATGTCTGGCCAGTGCATATAAAGGCTGGCTCTGGCCAGCCTTTTCTCCACACCCCCACACCTAACCTGCCAGCGCCGTCTGTGTCTCCTCCTGAGGCTGTCTCGAGGGGAGGACGCCGAACTCTGGCCTCTCCTGACCCTAATCCTAATCCTAATCCTAACCCTAACCCTAATACACTTACCTGGGAGCCTGTAAAAAATTATTATACTTACCGGTGAACCTGAAAAAAGGAGCCGTGTACTCTGTCTAGCCTGATGAAGGACAATTAGCTCCGAAACTGTTGCAACCAGGCAGAGTACACATAAATAACAGAGCCAAAACACAGGAAGTGGGGTGTAATTGTTTATTCAAGCACTTTAAGTGCAATTATTTGAATGTAAACAAGGGCAATTAGGCCGTGGGATACAGGATTTTGGGAAAAGGAGGGGTCTGAAACTATAGGGGGAGGGTCTGAGGACACACTTGATGGCTGAGGGAATTACGGAGCACATGTCTGGCCAGTGCATATAAAGGCTGGCTCTGGCCAGCCTTTTCTCCACACCCCCACACCTAACCTGCCAGCGCCGTCTGTGTCTCCTCCTGAGGCTGTCTCGAGGGGAGGACGCCGAACTCTGGCCTCTCCTGACCCTAATCCTAATCCTAATCCTAACCCTAACCCTAATACACTTACCTGGGAGCCTGTAAAAAATTATTATACTTACCGGTGAACCTGAAAAAAGGAGCCGTGTACTCTGTCTAGCCTGATGAAGGACAATTAGCTCCGAAACTGTTGCAACCAGGCAGAGTACACATAAATAACAGAGCCAAAACACAGGAAGTGGGGTGTAATTGTTTATTCAAGCACTTTAAGTGCAATTATTTGAATGTAAACAAGGGCAATTAGGCCGTGGGATACAGGATTTTGGGAAAAGGAGGGGTCTGAAACTATAGGGGGAGGGTCTGAGGACACACTTGATGGCTGAGGGAATTACGGAGCACATGTCTGGCCAGTGCATATAAAGGCTGGCTCTGGCCAGCCTTTTCTCCACACCCCCACACCTAACCTGCCAGCGCCGTCTGTGTCTCCTCCTGAGGCTGTCTCGAGGGGAGGACGCCGAACTCTGGCCTCTCCTGACCCTAATCCTAATCCTAATCCTAACCCTAACCCTAATACACTTACCTGGGAGCCTGTAAAAAATTATTATACTTACCGGTGAACCTGAAAAAAGGAGCCGTGTACTCTGTCTAGCCTGATGAAGGACAATTAGCTCCGAAACTGTTGCAACCAGGCAGAGTACACATAAATAACAGAGCCAAAACACAGGAAGTGGGGTGTAATTGTTTATTCAAGCACTTTAAGTGCAATTATTTGAATGTAAACAAGGGCAATTAGGCCGTGGGATACAGGATTTTGGGAAAAGGAGGGGTCTGAAACTATAGGGGGAGGGTCTGAGGACACACTTGATGGCTGAGGGAATTACGGAGCACATGTCTGGCCAGTGCATATAAAGGCTGGCTCTGGCCAGCCTTTTCTCCACACCCCCACACCTAACCTGCCAGCGCCGTCTGTGTCTCCTCCTGAGGCTGTCTCGAGGGGAGGACGCCGAACTCTGGCCTCTCCTGACCCTAATCCTAATCCTAATCCTAACCCTAACCCTAATACACTTACCTGGGAGCCTGTAAAAAATTATTATACTTACCGGTGAACCTGAAAAAAGGAGCCGTGTACTCTGTCTAGCCTGATGAAGGACAATTAGCTCCGAAACTGTTGCAACCAGGCAGAGTACACATAAATAACAGAGCCAAAACACAGGAAGTGGGGTGTAATTGTTTATTCAAGCACTTTAAGTGCAATTATTTGAATGTAAACAAGGGCAATTAGGCCGTGGGATACAGGATTTTGGGAAAAGGAGGGGTCTGAAACTATAGGGGGAGGGTCTGAGGACACACTTGATGGCTGAGGGAATTACGGAGCACATGTCTGGCCAGTGCATATAAAGGCTGGCTCTGGCCAGCCTTTTCTCCACACCCCCACACCTAACCTGCCAGCGCCGTCTGTGTCTCCTCCTGAGGCTGTCTCGAGGGGAGGACGCCGAACTCTGGCCTCTCCTGACCCTAATCCTAATCCTAATCCTAACCCTAACCCTAATACACTTACCTGGGAGCCTGTAAAAAATTATTATACTTACCGGTGAACCTGAAAAAAGGAGCCGTGTACTCTGTCTAGCCTGATGAAGGACAATTAGCTCCGAAACTGTTGCAACCAGGCAGAGTACACATAAATAACAGAGCCAAAACACAGGAAGTGGGGTGTAATTGTTTATTCAAGCACTTTAAGTGCAATTATTTGAATGTAAACAAGGGCAATTAGGCCGTGGGATACAGGATTTTGGGAAAAGGAGGGGTCTGAAACTATAGGGGGAGGGTCTGAGGACACACTTGATGGCTGAGGGAATTACGGAGCACATGTCTGGCCAGTGCATATAAAGGCTGGCTCTGGCCAGCCTTTTCTCCACACCCCCACACCTAACCTGCCAGCGCCGTCTGTGTCTCCTCCTGAGGCTGTCTCGAGGGGAGGACGCCGAACTCTGGCCTCTCCTGACCCTAATCCTAATCCTAATCCTAACCCTAACCCTAATACACTTACCTGGGAGCCTGTAAAAAATTATTATACTTACCGGTGAACCTGAAAAAAGGAGCCGTGTACTCTGTCTAGCCTGATGAAGGACAATTAGCTCCGAAACTGTTGCAACCAGGCAGAGTACACATAAATAACAGAGCCAAAACACAGGAAGTGGGGTGTAATTGTTTATTCAAGCACTTTAAGTGCAATTATTTGAATGTAAACAAGGGCAATTAGGCCGTGGGATACAGGATTTTGGGAAAAGGAGGGGTCTGAAACTATAGGGGGAGGGTCTGAGGACACACTTGATGGCTGAGGGAATTACGGAGCACATGTCTGGCCAGTGCATATAAAGGCTGGCTCTGGCCAGCCTTTTCTCCACACCCCCACACCTAACCTGCCAGCGCCGTCTGTGTCTCCTCCTGAGGCTGTCTCGAGGGGAGGACGCCGAACTCTGGCCTCTCCTGACCCTAATCCTAATCCTAATCCTAACCCTAACCCTAATACACTTACCTGGGAGCCTGTAAAAAATTATTATACTTACCGGTGAACCTGAAAAAAGGAGCCGTGTACTCTGTCTAGCCTGATGAAGGACAATTAGCTCCGAAACTGTTGCAACCAGGCAGAGTACACATAAATAACAGAGCCAAAACACAGGAAGTGGGGTGTAATTGTTTATTCAAGCACTTTAAGTGCAATTATTTGAATGTAAACAAGGGCAATTAGGCCGTGGGATACAGGATTTTGGGAAAAGGAGGGGTCTGAAACTATAGGGGGAGGGTCTGAGGACACACTTGATGGCTGAGGGAATTACGGAGCACATGTCTGGCCAGTGCATATAAAGGCTGGCTCTGGCCAGCCTTTTCTCCACACCCCCACACCTAACCTGCCAGCGCCGTCTGTGTCTCCTCCTGAGGCTGTCTCGAGGGGAGGACGCCGAACTCTGGCCTCTCCTGACCCTAATCCTAATCCTAATCCTAACCCTAACCCTAATACACTTACCTGGGAGCCTGTAAAAAATTATTATACTTACCGGTGAACCTGAAAAAAGGAGCCGTGTACTCTGTCTAGCCTGATGAAGGACAATTAGCTCCGAAACTGTTGCAACCAGGCAGAGTACACATAAATAACAGAGCCAAAACACAGGAAGTGGGGTGTAATTGTTTATTCAAGCACTTTAAGTGCAATTATTTGAATGTAAACAAGGGCAATTAGGCCGTGGGATACAGGATTTTGGGAAAAGGAGGGGTCTGAAACTATAGGGGGAGGGTCTGAGGACACACTTGATGGCTGAGGGAATTACGGAGCACATGTCTGGCCAGTGCATATAAAGGCTGGCTCTGGCCAGCCTTTTCTCCACACCCCCACACCTAACCTGCCAGCGCCGTCTGTGTCTCCTCCTGAGGCTGTCTCGAGGGGAGGACGCCGAACTCTGGCCTCTCCTGACCCTAATCCTAATCCTAATCCTAACCCTAACCCTAATACACTTACCTGGGAGCCTGTAAAAAATTATTATACTTACCGGTGAACCTGAAAAAAGGAGCCGTGTACTCTGTCTAGCCTGATGAAGGACAATTAGCTCCGAAACTGTTGCAACCAGGCAGAGTACACATAAATAACAGAGCCAAAACACAGGAAGTGGGGTGTAATTGTTTATTCAAGCACTTTAAGTGCAATTATTTGAATGTAAACAAGGGCAATTAGGCCGTGGGATACAGGATTTGGGGAAAAGGAGGGGTCTGAAACTATAGGGGGAGGGTCTGAGGACACACTTGATGGCTGAGGGAATTACGGAGCACATGTCTGGCCAGTGCATATAAAGGCTGGCTCTGGCCAGCCTTTTCTCCACACCCCCACACCTAACCTGCCAGCGCCGTCTGTGTCTCCTCCTGAGGCTGTCTCGAGGGGAGGACGCCGAACTCTGGCCTCTCCTGACCCTAATCCTAATCCTAATCCTAACCCTAACCCTAATACACTTACCTGGGAGCCTGTAAAAAATTATTATACTTACCGGTGAACCTGAAAAAAGGAGCCGTGTACTCTGTCTAGCCTGATGAAGGACAATTAGCTCCGAAACTGTTGCAACCAGGCAGAGTACACATAAATAACAGAGCCAAAACACAGGAAGTGGGGTGTAATTGTTTATTCAAGCACTTTAAGTGCAATTATTTGAATGTAAACAAGGGCAATTAGGCCGTGGGATACAGGATTTGGGGAAAAGGAGGGGTCTGAAACTATAGGGGGAGGGTCTGAGGACACACTTGATGGCTGAGGGAATTACGGAGCACATGTCTGGCCAGTGCATATAAAGGCTGGCTCTGGCCAGCCTTTTCTCCACACCCCCACACCTAACCTGCCAGCGCCGTCTGTGTCTCCTCCTGAGGCTGTCTCGAGGGGAGGACGCCGAACTCTGGCCTCTCCTGACCCTAATCCTAATCCTAATCCTAACCCTAACCCTAATACACTTACCTGGGAGCCTGTAAAAAATTATTATACTTACCGGTGAACCTGAAAAAAGGAGCCGTGTACTCTGTCTAGCCTGATGAAGGACAATTAGCTCCGAAACTGTTGCAACCAGGCAGAGTACACATAAATAACAGAGCCAAAACACAGGAAGTGGGGTGTAATTGTTTATTCAAGCACTTTAAGTGCAATTATTTGAATGTAAACAAGGGCAATTAGGCCGTGGGATACAGGATTTTGGGAAAAGGAGGGGTCTGAAACTATAGGGGGAGGGTCTGAGGACACACTTGATGGCTGAGGGAATTACGGAGCACATGTCTGGCCAGTGCATATAAAGGCTGGCTCTGGCCAGCCTTTTCTCCACACCCCCACACCTAACCTGCCAGCGCCGTCTGTGTCTCCTCCTGAGGCTGTCTCGAGGGGAGGACGCCGAACTCTGGCCTCTCCTGACCCTAATCCTAATCCTAATCCTAACCCTAACCCTAATACACTTACCTGGGAGCCTGTAAAAAATTATTATACTTACCGGTGAACCTGAAAAAAGGAGCCGTGTACTCTGTCTAGCCTGATGAAGGACAATTAGCTCCGAAACTGTTGCAACCAGGCAGAGTACACATAAATAACAGAGCCAAAACACAGGAAGTGGGGTGTAATTGTTTATTCAAGCACTTTAAGTGCAATTATTTGAATGTAAACAAGGGCAATTAGGCCGTGGGATACAGGATTTTGGGAAAAGGAGGGGTCTGAAACTATAGGGGGAGGGTCTGAGGACACACTTGATGGCTGAGGGAATTACGGAGCACATGTCTGGCCAGTGCATATAAAGGCTGGCTCTGGCCAGCCTTTTCTCCACACCCCCACACCTAACCTGCCAGCGCCGTCTGTGTCTCCTCCTGAGGCTGTCTCGAGGGGAGGACGCCGAACTCTGGCCTCTCCTGACCCTAATCCTAATCCTAATCCTAACCCTAACCCTAATACACTTACCTGGGAGCCTGTAAAAAATTATTATACTTACCGGTGAACCTGAAAAAAGGAGCCGTGTACTCTGTCTAGCCTGATGAAGGACAATTAGCTCCGAAACTGTTGCAACCAGGCAGAGTACACATAAATAACAGAGCCAAAACACAGGAAGTGGGGTGTAATTGTTTATTCAAGCACTTTAAGTGCAATTATTTGAATGTAAACAAGGGCAATTAGGCCGTGGGATACAGGATTTTGGGAAAAGGAGGGGTCTGAAACTATAGGGGGAGGGTCTGAGGACACACTTGATGGCTGAGGGAATTACGGAGCACATGTCTGGCCAGTGCATATAAAGGCTGGCTCTGGCCAGCCTTTTCTCCACACCCCCACACCTAACCTGCCAGCGCCGTCTGTGTCTCCTCCTGAGGCTGTCTCGAGGGGAGGACGCCGAACTCTGGCCTCTCCTGACCCTAATCCTAATCCTAATCCTAACCCTAACCCTAATACACTTACCTGGGAGCCTGTAAAAAATTATTATACTTACCGGTGAACCTGAAAAAAGGAGCCGTGTACTCTGTCTAGCCTGATGAAGGACAATTAGCTCCGAAACTGTTGCAACCAGGCAGAGTACACATAAATAACAGAGCCAAAACACAGGAAGTGGGGTGTAATTGTTTATTCAAGCACTTTAAGTGCAATTATTTGAATGTAAACAAGGGCAATTAGGCCGTGGGATACAGGATTTTGGGAAAAGGAGGGGTCTGAAACTATAGGGGGAGGGTCTGAGGACACACTTGATGGCTGAGGGAATTACGGAGCACATGTCTGGCCAGTGCATATAAAGGCTGGCTCTGGCCAGCCTTTTCTCCACACCCCCACACCTAACCTGCCAGCGCCGTCTGTGTCTCCTCCTGAGGCTGTCTCGAGGGGAGGACGCCGAACTCTGGCCTCTCCTGACCCTAATCCTAATCCTAATCCTAACCCTAACCCTAATACACTTACCTGGGAGCCTGTAAAAAATTATTATACTTACCGGTGAACCTGAAAAAAGGAGCCGTGTACTCTGTCTAGCCTGATGAAGGACAATTAGCTCCGAAACTGTTGCAACCAGGCAGAGTACACATAAATAACAGAGCCAAAACACAGGAAGTGGGGTGTAATTGTTTATTCAAGCACTTTAAGTGCAATTATTTGAATGTAAACAAGGGCAATTAGGCCGTGGGATACAGGATTTTGGGAAAAGGAGGGGTCTGAAACTATAGGGGGAGGGTCTGAGGACACACTTGATGGCTGAGGGAATTACGGAGCACATGTCTGGCCAGTGCATATAAAGGCTGGCTCTGGCCAGCCTTTTCTCCACACCCCCACACCTAACCTGCCAGCGCCGTCTGTGTCTCCTCCTGAGGCTGTCTCGAGGGGAGGACGCCGAACTCTGGCCTCTCCTGACCCTAATCCTAATCCTAATCCTAACCCTAACCCTAATACACTTACCTGGGAGCCTGTAAAAAATTATTATACTTACCGGTGAACCTGAAAAAAGGAGCCGTGTACTCTGTCTAGCCTGATGAAGGACAATTAGCTCCGAAACTGTTGCAACCAGGCAGAG
The DNA here is from genome assembly GCA_036937835.1 of Pampus argenteus. Lineage (NCBI taxonomy): Eukaryota > Metazoa > Chordata > Actinopteri > Scombriformes > Stromateidae > Pampus > Pampus argenteus. Next base: position 21,139,925 of record CM072877.1, on the reverse strand, counting down.
TACACATAAATAACAGAGCCAAAACACAGGAAGTGGGGTGTAATTGTTTATTCAAGCACTTTAAGTGCAATTATTTGAATGTAAACAAGGGCAATTAGGCCGTGGGATACAGGATTTTGGGAAAAGGAGGGGTCTGAAACTATAGGGGGAGGGTCTGAGGACACACTTGATGGCTGAGGGAATTACGGAGCACATGTCTGGCCAGTGCATATAAAGGCTGGCTCTGGCCAGCCTTTTCTCCACACCCCCACACCTAACCTGCCAGCGCCGTCTGTGTCTCCTCCTGAGGCTGTCTCGAGGGGAGGACGCCGAACTCTGGCCTCTCCTGACCCTAATCCTAATCCTAATCCTAACCCTAACCCTAATACACTTACCTGGGAGCCTGTAAAAAATTATTATACTTACCGGTGAACCTGAAAAAAGGAGCCGTGTACTCTGTCTAGCCTGATGAAGGACAATTAGCTCCGAAACTGTTGCAACCAGGCAGAGTACACATAAATAACAGAGCCAAAACACAGGAAGTGGGGTGTAATTGTTTATTCAAGCACTTTAAGTGCAATTATTTGAATGTAAACAAGGGCAATTAGGCCGTGGGATACAGGATTTTGGGAAAAGGAGGGGTCTGAAACTATAGGGGGAGGGTCTGAGGACACACTTGATGGCTGAGGGAATTACGGAGCACATGTCTGGCCAGTGCATATAAAGGCTGGCTCTGGCCAGCCTTTTCTCCACACCCCCACACCTAACCTGCCAGCGCCGTCTGTGTCTCCTCCTGAGGCTGTCTCGAGGGGAGGACGCCGAACTCTGGCCTCTCCTGACCCTAATCCTAATCCTAATCCTAACCCTAACCCTAATACACTTACCTGGGAGCCTGTAAAAAATTATTATACTTACCGGTGAACCTGAAAAAAGGAGCCGTGTACTCTGTCTAGCCTGATGAAGGACAATTAGCTCCGAAACTGTTGCAACCAGGCAGAGTACACATAAATAACAGAGCCAAAACACAGGAAGTGGGGTGTAATTGTTTATTCAAGCACTTTAAGTGCAATTATTTGAATGTAAACAAGGGCAATTAGGCCGTGGGATACAGGATTTTGGGAAAAGGAGGGGTCTGAAACTATAGGGGGAGGGTCTGAGGACACACTTGATGGCTGAGGGAATTACGGAGCACATGTCTGGCCAGTGCATATAAAGGCTGGCTCTGGCCAGCCTTTTCTCCACACCCCCACACCTAACCTGCCAGCGCCGTCTGTGTCTCCTCCTGAGGCTGTCTCGAGGGGAGGACGCCGAACTCTGGCCTCTCCTGACCCTAATCCTAATCCTAATCCTAACCCTAACCCTAATACACTTACCTGGGAGCCTGTAAAAAATTATTATACTTACCGGTGAACCTGAAAAAAGGAGCCGTGTACTCTGTCTAGCCTGATGAAGGACAATTAGCTCCGAAACTGTTGCAACCAGGCAGAGTACACATAAATAACAGAGCCAAAACACAGGAAGTGGGGTGTAATTGTTTATTCAAGCACTTTAAGTGCAATTATTTGAATGTAAACAAGGGCAATTAGGCCGTGGGATACAGGATTTTGGGAAAAGGAGGGGTCTGAAACTATAGGGGGAGGGTCTGAGGACACACTTGATGGCTGAGGGAATTACGGAGCACATGTCTGGCCAGTGCATATAAAGGCTGGCTCTGGCCAGCCTTTTCTCCACACCCCCACACCTAACCTGCCAGCGCCGTCTGTGTCTCCTCCTGAGGCTGTCTCGAGGGGAGGACGCCGAACTCTGGCCTCTCCTGACCCTAATCCTAATCCTAATCCTAACCCTAACCCTAATACACTTACCTGGGAGCCTGTAAAAAATTATTATACTTACCGGTGAACCTGAAAAAAGGAGCCGTGTACTCTGTCTAGCCTGATGAAGGACAATTAGCTCCGAAACTGTTGCAACCAGGCAGAGTACACATAAATAACAGAGCCAAAACACAGGAAGTGGGGTGTAATTGTTTATTCAAGCACTTTAAGTGCAATTATTTGAATGTAAACAAGGGCAATTAGGCCGTGGGATACAGGATTTTGGGAAAAGGAGGGGTCTGAAACTATAGGGGGAGGGTCTGAGGACACACTTGATGGCTGAGGGAATTACGGAGCACATGTCTGGCCAGTGCATATAAAGGCTGGCTCTGGCCAGCCTTTTCTCCACACCCCCACACCTAACCTGCCAGCGCCGTCTGTGTCTCCTCCTGAGGCTGTCTCGAGGGGAGGACGCCGAACTCTGGCCTCTCCTGACCCTAATCCTAATCCTAATCCTAACCCTAACCCTAATACACTTACCTGGGAGCCTGTAAAAAATTATTATACTTACCGGTGAACCTGAAAAAAGGAGCCGTGTACTCTGTCTAGCCTGATGAAGGACAATTAGCTCCGAAACTGTTGCAACCAGGCAGAGTACACATAAATAACAGAGCCAAAACACAGGAAGTGGGGTGTAATTGTTTATTCAAGCACTTTAAGTGCAATTATTTGAATGTAAACAAGGGCAATTAGGCCGTGGGATACAGGATTTTGGGAAAAGGAGGGGTCTGAAACTATAGGGGGAGGGTCTGAGGACACACTTGATGGCTGAGGGAATTACGGAGCACATGTCTGGCCAGTGCATATAAAGGCTGGCTCTGGCCAGCCTTTTCTCCACACCCCCACACCTAACCTGCCAGCGCCGTCTGTGTCTCCTCCTGAGGCTGTCTCGAGGGGAGGACGCCGAACTCTGGCCTCTCCTGACCCTAATCCTAATCCTAATCCTAACCCTAACCCTAATTTACTTACCTGGGAGCCTGTAAAAATTATTTTACTTACCTGCAAACCTGAAAAAAAGGGAGGAAAAGCCTAAATTAGTGAAAACGTATGCTCTGTCTAGCCTGATGAAGGACAATTAGCTCCGAAACTGTTGCAACCAGGCAGAGTGTACATAATTAACAGAGCCCAAACACAGGAAAGGGGGAAAAATTGTTTATTCAAGCACTTTGAGTGTAATTATTTGAACGTAAACAAGGGCAATTAGGCCATGGGATACGGGATTTTGGAAAAGGAGGGGTCTGAAACTATAGGGGGAGGGTCTGAGGACACACTTGATGGCTGAGGGAACTATGGAGCACATGTCTGGCCAGTGCATATAAAGGCTGGCTCTTGCCAGCCTTTTCTCCACACCCCCACACCTAACCTGCCAGCGCCGTCTGTGTCTCCTCCTGAGGCTGTCTCGAGGGGAGGACGCCGAACTCTGGCCTCTCCTGACCCTAATCCTAATCCTAATCCTAACCCTAACCCTAATTTACTTACCTGGGAGCCTGTAAAAATTATTTTACTTACCTGCAAACCTGAAAAAAAGGGAGGAAAAGCCTAAATTAGTGAAAACGTATGCTCTGTCTAGCCTGATGAAGGACAATTAGCTCCGAAACTGTTGCAACCAGGCAGAGTGTACATAATTAACAGAGCCCAAACACAGGAAAGGGGGAAAAATTGTTTATTCAAGCACTTTGAGTGTAATTATTTGAACGTAAACAAGGGCAATTAGGCCATGGGATACGGGATTTTGGAAAAGGAGGGGTCTGAAACTATAGGGGGAGGGTCTGAGGACACACTTGATGGCTGAGGGAACTATGGAGCACATGTCTGGCCAGTGCATATAAAGGCTGGCTCTTGCCAGCCTTTTCTCCACACCCCCACACCTAACCTGCCAGCGCCGTCTGTGTCTCCTCCTGAGGCTGTCTCGAGGGGAGGACGCCGAACTCTGGCCTCTCCTGACCCTAATCCTAATCCTAATCCTAACCCTAACCCTAATTTACTTACCTGGGAGCCTGTAAAAATTATTTTACTTACCTGCAAACCTGAAAAAAAGGGAGGAAAAGCCTAAATTAGTGAAAACGTATGCTCTGTCTAGCCTGATGAAGGACAATTAGCTCCGAAACTGTTGCAACCAGGCAGAGTGTACATAATTAACAGAGCCCAAACACAGGAAAGGGGGAAAAATTGTTTATTCAAGCACTTTGAGTGTAATTATTTGAACGTAAACAAGGGCAATTAGGCCATGGGATACGGGATTTTGGAAAAGGAGGGGTCTGAAACTATAGGGGGAGGGTCTGAGGACACACTTGATGGCTGAGGGAACTATGGAGCACATGTCTGGCCAGTGCATATAAAGGCTGGCTCTTGCCAGCCTTTTCTCCACACCCCCACACCTAACCTGCCAGCGCCGTCTGTGTCTCCTCCTGAGGCTGTCTCGAGGGGAGGACGCCGAACTCTGGCCTCTCCTGACCCTAATCCTAATCCTAATCCTAACCCTAACCCTAATTTACTTACCTGGGAGCCTGTAAAAATTATTTTACTTACCTGCAAACCTGAAAAAAAGGGAGGAAAAGCCTAAATTAGTGAAAACGTATGCTCTGTCTAGCCTGATGAAGGACAATTAGCTCCGAAACTGTTGCAACCAGGCAGAGTGTACATAATTAACAGAGCCCAAACACAGGAAAGGGGGAAAAATTGTTTATTCAAGCACTTTGAGTGTAATTATTTGAACGTAAACAAGGGCAATTAGGCCATGGGATACGGGATTTTGGAAAAGGAGGGGTCTGAAACTATAGGGGGAGGGTCTGAGGACACACTTGATGGCTGAGGGAACTATGGAGCACATGTCTGGCCAGTGCATATAAAGGCTGGCTCTTGCCAGCCTTTTCTCCACACCCCCACACCTAACCTGCCAGCGCCGTCTGTGTCTCCTCCTGAGGCTGTCTCGAGGGGAGGACGCCGAACTCTGGCCTCTCCTGACCCTAATCCTAATCCTAATCCTAACCCTAACCCTAATTTACTTACCTGGGAGCCTGTAAAAATTATTTTACTTACCTGCAAACCTGAAAAAAAAGGGAGGAAAAGCCTAAATTAGTGAAAACGTATGCTCTGTCTAGCCTGATGAAGGACAATTAGCTCCGAAACTGTTGCAACCAGGCAGAGTGTACATAATTAACAGAGCCCAAACACAGGAAAGGGGGAAAAATTGTTTATTCAAGCACTTTGAGTGTAATTATTTGAACGTAAACAAGGGCAATTAGGCCATGGGATACGGGATTTTGGAAAAGGAGGGGTCTGAAACTATAGGGGGAGGGTCTGAGGACACACTTGATGGCTGAGGGAACTATGGAGCACATGTCTGGCCAGTGCATATAAAGGCTGGCTCTTGCCAGCCTTTTCTCCACACCCCCACACCTAACCTGCCAGCGCCGTCTGTGTCTCCTCCTGAGGCTGTCTCGAGGGGAGGACGCCGAACTCTGGCCTCTCCTGACCCTAATCCTAATCCTAATCCTAACCCTAACCCTAATTTACTTACCTGGGAGCCTGTAAAAATTATTTTACTTACCTGCAAACCTGAAAAAAAAAGGGAGGAAAAGCCTAAATTAGTGAAAACGTATGCTCTGTCTAGCCTGATGAAGGACAATTAGCTCCGAAACTGTTGCAACCAGGCAGAGTGTACATAATTAACAGAGCCCAAACACAGGAAAGGGGGAAAAATTGTTTATTCAAGCACTTTGAGTGTAATTATTTGAACGTAAACAAGGGCAATTAGGCCATGGGATACGGGATTTTGGAAAAGGAGGGGTCTGAAACTATAGGGGGAGGGTCTGAGGACACACTTGATGGCTGAGGGAACTATGGAGCACATGTCTGGCCAGTGCATATAAAGGCTGGCTCTTGCCAGCCTTTTCTCCACACCCCCACACCTAACCTGCCAGCGCCGTCTGTGTCTCCTCCTGAGGCTGTCTCGAGGGGAGGACGCCGAACTCTGGCCTCTCCTGACCCTAATCCTAATCCTAATCCTAACCCTAACCCTAATTTACTTACCTGGGAGCCTGTAAAAATTATTTTACTTACCTGCAAACCTGAAAAAAAGGGAGGAAAAGCCTAAATTAGTGAAAACGTATGCTCTGTCTAGCCTGATGAAGGACAATTAGCTCCGAAACTGTTGCAACCAGGCAGAGTGTACATAATTAACAGAGCCCAAACACAGGAAAGGGGGAAAAATTGTTTATTCAAGCACTTTGAGTGTAATTATTTGAACGTAAACAAGGGCAATTAGGCCATGGGATACGGGATTTTGGAAAAGGAGGGGTCTGAAACTATAGGGGGAGGGTCTGAGGACACACTTGATGGCTGAGGGAACTATGGAGCACATGTCTGGCCAGTGCATATAAAGGCTGGCTCTTGCCAGCCTTTTCTCCACACCCCCACACCTAACCTGCCAGCGCCGTCTGTGTCTCCTCCTGAGGCTGTCTCGAGGGGAGGACGCCGAACTCTGGCCTCTCCTGACCCTAATCCTAATCCTAATCCTAACCCTAACCCTAATTTACTTACCTGGGAGCCTGTAAAAATTATTTTACTTACCTGCAAACCTGAAAAAAAGGGAGGAAAAGCCTAAATTAGTGAAAACGTATGCTCTGTCTAGCCTGATGAAGGACAATTAGCTCCGAAACTGTTGCAACCAGGCAGAGTGTACATAATTAACAGAGCCCAAACACAGGAAAGGGGGAAAAATTGTTTATTCAAGCACTTTGAGTGTAATTATTTGAACGTAAACAAGGGCAATTAGGCCATGGGATACGGGATTTTGGAAAAGGAGGGGTCTGAAACTATAGGGGGAGGGTCTGAGGACACACTTGATGGCTGAGGGAACTATGGAGCACATGTCTGGCCAGTGCATATAAAGGCTGGCTCTTGCCAGCCTTTTCTCCACACCCCCACACCTAACCTGCCAGCGCCGTCTGTGTCTCCTCCTGAGGCTGTCTCGAGGGGAGGACGCCGAACTCTGGCCTCTCCTGACCCTAATCCTAATCCTAATCCTAACCCTAACCCTAATTTACTTACCTGGGAGCCTGTAAAAATTATTTTACTTACCTGCAAACCTGAAAAAAAGGGAGGAAAAGCCTAAATTAGTGAAAACGTATGCTCTGTCTAGCCTGATGAAGGACAATTAGCTCCGAAACTGTTGCAACCAGGCAGAGTGTACATAATTAACAGAGCCCAAACACAGGAAAGGGGGAAAAATTGTTTATTCAAGCACTTTGAGTGTAATTATTTGAACGTAAACAAGGGCAATTAGGCCATGGGATACGGGATTTTGGAAAAGGAGGGGTCTGAAACTATAGGGGGAGGGTCTGAGGACACACTTGATGGCTGAGGGAACTATGGAGCACATGTCTGGCCAGTGCATATAAAGGCTGGCTCTTGCCAGCCTTTTCTCCACACCCCCACACCTAACCTGCCAGCGCCGTCTGTGTCTCCTCCTGAGGCTGTCTCGAGGGGAGGACGCCGAACTCTGGCCTCTCCTGACCCTAATCCTAATCCTAATCCTAACCCTAACCCTAATTTACTTACCTGGGAGCCTGTA
>CM072877.1:20985000-21127500 GCA_036937835.1 Pampus argenteus | reverse complement strand
ATTATTTATTTTATTTTTTTATTTTTTTTTTTTTTTTTATTTTTTCTTTTAATTTTGTTAATTTATATTTCCCTTGTTCCCCCCTTACAGTTACATGCCAGATCAGTAGGCCCGTGCCATATGATTTTAAACTTAAAACTCATAACCCCAACCCTCACCCCAACCCTAACCCTTTAACCTTAACCTAACCCTTAACTTTAACCCTAACCCTAAACCCTAACCCTAACAACTTCCCCTACCCTAACCCTAACCCTAAAACATACCCACACTACCTTCCCTTCCTACCCCCCAACCCCCCCCTCCCCCACTGGAACCTACATAATCTTCGTTTTTCCTTAATTCAGGCACTATCATCCCTTATGTCTCCTTACACACCCTCTTCCTACACAAACTTCCCACCCCCCTACACACACAGACATCTTTTATTTATTTAATTATTTACTCAACACATTTTTTATTTTTTTATCTTATTTTATTTTATTTTTATTTATTTGTTTATTTATATTTTTTTCCCCAACACTGACCATTCTACTCACATCATATTAGCAAACCAGTAGGCCAGTGCACTTATAATTTAAATCCAAATCCACTAAACCCCAACCCTAACCCAACCCTAACCTCCTCAGTCCCTAACCCTAACCCTTTAACCTTAACCTAACCCTTAACTTTAACCCTAACCCTAACCGTAAACTAACCCTAATATAATATAACCCTAATATAAAAGAAAAAGCTAAAACATAGTGGGAGGGACTTAATTAGACTTAACTGAAAGAAAACAGTTTAGAAAAAAGAAAAAAAGAAAAAAAAGGGGAGGCAGGCTGAGGAAGCTCATTCTTCACTCAGCCTGCATAGAGAGAGGACACAGAAAGAGACTCACCTGCTTTTTTTATTTATCGTGTGCCTGGCCTGAAGAAGACCCATATCGGGTCGAAACGTTGCCGTTGGGCACACTTTTGGAGTTTTATTTTTGAAAAGCTTGATTTTATTTGATTTTATTTGATTTTAATTTGATTTATATTTTAAATAACAACTTTGGTTTAATATTTTAATTTCATTATAGTATTTTATTTAAAAAAACAATTACCAACTTAATGGCAGCCCACATGGGCTTTGAGGGCTGGACCGTCGCCCGATACGGGAGGAAGAATAAGGCGCCCCGTATACGGGAAGGGGAAAGGAGATTTGGGCCGCCTGGAGGGATGGCCCGTGCACCTCCTGTCCCCCGATCCAGGGGACGGGCTCAATCCTCAGTTCCTAACCCAACCCTAACCCTAACCTTAACCACACACTTACTGGTTACCCTAACCCTAATCCTAAACCCTAACCATCACCATGTTTACCTTTACTAATCCTAACTCTGTCATTTTAAACCTATACTTACCTATTAACCTAACCTTAACCCTTTATACTTACCTTTTTCTGACCCTAACGTATACGTAATCTCTATCTTTCTTATTTTTACTTTTTACTGTATAAAAATAAGTTTAAAAATATTTGATACATTTAAAAACACTTTTATTAGTTTGGATACATTTAAAAATGGCTAACCCAACGTTGCCGGAGCACACCTGTATATTTGTACAGTTTTATTTTGTACAGTTTTGTTATTTTTGAATTTGGATTTTTTATCTTGTGATAAAATAAAAAAATATTTTTTGAGTTTAAAGGAAGCCTGAGTTTGGTCTTTATTGGATTTAAAAGACTTTTTTTACAATGGACGGCAGATGGACAACAGTCCAATACGGCAGACGGACAACAGTCCAATACGGCAGACATCGCCGCCGTAATCCGCAACCTTTCCGGGACTGGGGATACGGGAGGCCCACCGGGTGGAGGGCCCGTGCACCCTCCCTCCCGTATCGGAGGGAGTACTTCCCACATCCTAACCCTACCCTAACCCTTACCTCTTCATAATTCCTCCATTGCTATGGAGAGTACCCATAATCCTTTGTTATTGGGCATAGTGCAAGTGTATGTTTTGTCAGCAGGTGGCGTGGCTGTCCCATTTAGCTGGATTTAACCTGAACCTGAATGATATATATATATATATATATATATATATATACTACCAAAAACTGAAAAATAATGTACATTTCAGAATTATACAGAAATGCCATTTTCAGGGAAGACAAAGTGGGTTAACAATTTAAAGCTGTTCTGCAGCAATGAAGGTGTGTGTGTGTGTGTGTGTGTGTGTGTGTGTGTGTGTGACAGATCACAGCTATCTGTGAGATGCAGCTCCAGAATACTGTTGCTTCTACAGGCTATAGACGACCAGGTGGATTATGGGGTCTTTTATTACAACTCTGCAACACAGCAACATAGTCTCAGGATAACAGTGGAGTCCTCTTTTCTCTGTGCAATATTTAACAGTAAAATAAAATGCCAAAACCCACTCATTACATGCGAGTGTGATCGTATAGTGTATATTATTATTCTACAAATCATAAATGAAAAATATCCACATATCCATTATGTGACATGACATATCTTTCAAGAACACATTTAACATTAAATTCAGAGATATATAACAAATGTGAGCCATTTATCTGAACAATGAAAAAGGCTGCCCACAAAATACTAAAGAAAACATCATAAAAAGTTATACAAAAAAGCACAACATATTACCTGCAACACAGCATACACAGGGCAATCATATCAGTCTCGGGATAACACCTAACACGAGGGAAACATTTAAGCTAGTTTAGCAACATTAACAAGTCTCTAACATCATTTTACGGTCTAGTAAGTCGCAGTTATTACTCAAAACTGTTAGCATAGGTTGCAATACTTGACATTGTAAAATGTAGAGTATAACTTCTGGAACATTAAAGAAAATAATTATTAATCCCGGACCATGCAATAGGACGTCTTACCACAGTGAAGTCCTCTTTTCTCTGTGTAGTACCCACCCCAACCACTGCGCTAGTAAATGGCGGTGTTGCACCTTTTTCTGCCATAATGTAACAGGCATAGATCTACTGGAATGAGCCTTTACCTGACAGTCTAAACTCGGGGTAACAAGTCCAATGTCCTGACGTCATTTCCGCACCTACAAGATGGCGGCGCCGTTGCGGAGGGTGTGCGGCGGATTGTCCGCACGAAACAGCAGGTAATTTCGTATTTTTCGCTTTAAAACTGAAACCATCAAACCGAGCAGACATCAGGGACGTCACGTGTAAACGCCCGCGTCTCTGCAACGTAATGACAGCGTGACGTATGTGGCGTATCAGTGATACAGTGACGTGTTTTCCAGACTCTGTGTAGTTTGTATTAAACATCACATTTATGTCTTTTAGAGTTTCTCCTCTGAGCTGCAGCCAGCAGCGTCTCCTAAACACAGGTGAGTCACTGTACCTGCTGTGCAGGCGGTTTCCATAGCAACACATTCAGCTGAAGTGATGTCATCAGGTTCGTGTAGTGTAGATAGTAGTGATAGATAGATAGATAGATAGATGGATAGATAGATAGATAGATAGATAGAAACTTTATTCATCCCTTTGGGAGGTTCCCTCAGGGAAATTGGGTTTCCATCACCAGCAGCACTTTACATATTCATACATAATAATAAAAATACAAACAGTATAAATACAGTGGAATTAGAAAATATTGCTATTGATAGGCTCGGTCAGTGCTTGTACATGTTTCCAGTAGACGCACAATAACAGCTGGCGTTTATATCTTGTTGTGGTTTCTATAGGTTGTTTTCATATGATGTCACTGGATTGCTATGGGACAAACTACAGATGGAGGGCAGAAAGTGATTTTCTGCATAGGCAAGCACTATCACAGACTCTCTAAATGCCCATGGTTCGCTTTGATTATGGTTGCTCATATCCATCAAACTGAGAAACCACGAGGAGCTTATATCGTGTACCAAGAGTTGTTGTCCATACAGAGAAAACAATGACTTAAAAACACTGGAAAATTTGGCTTGTGTACCTTCATCTGCGAGCATAGGAAGCTGAATCAGATAAATGTTGTGTTCAGTGACTACATTGTTAATGGTAACGTAATTTATGTGGCTATGTTTACGTAGCATGACAGTGTCAGCGAAAATTTCGTCAATCATCTTCACATCATTGCTGTTAAATAAACAACACTTTGTAGCCATGAATAGGATTGAGGAATTAAACTACAATACCCCTTTAACTGAACAACAATGCATACAGGCTATAAATGTTAACTTACCCATACCATTTCTGGGGTCAGTTAGCGGGAGACACTGAACTCAGGTCGAGGCTGGTGTGATCCAGTGAAAATCCCTGATGCTTACGTCCAGTGAGGGGTCTTTCTCTGTCTAAACTAAATATGTATTAATAAAATATTATTTATTACACATTCTATTCTATGATGAGTTACAGCTGCATTAACATTGTTCAATTACAGCTTCATTAACACTGTGTTTGGATACGGCTGTTAAATGTGTTTTTGTGAAGGTTTGAGATATAATGGGAAAACCATTTTTCCAAAAGGATGTAACAGCTTGTCACCCTGTGATTAGGCAATAATTAAAAAGTCAGATTCATTGACTAACGTTAATCATCCATCCATCTGCAGAGTAGTTGCTGATTTAATAATGGTGTAATAATAAAGAACATTAATAATCATAATAATAACTGCTGCAATACAACAGAACAAGAAATAAATTTATTGATCAGTGTGCTGTCCGCGGTCAGTTTTAAACATTAGTATTCATGAGAGCTGTGTGCTGACCTGCTGCAGGTGTGTCAGGTGTTTAGACTAATCAGCTCTCTCTCTGTCCTCAGGTCGTGGCTTCCTGCCCCGACCCCGACCCCTCCCCCTTCTGGTGGTGACAGGGGGCAGTTACCTTGGTTACCGGCACTACAAGAGGAGGGACCAACAGGAGGATGGAGCTCTGCCTCCTCTGGCCACTCCTACACAGGTAGGAAACAACTCGCCTGTCTCCTCCTCTTCTTCTTTTTCTTCTTGTCTTTTTTCCTGTCACTCCTCTTCCTTCTCATCCTGCTCTTCTCATGTTTTCTTCCTTCTTTTCTTCTCCTTCCTCTTGCTTTATCCTCTTCTTCTTCTTCTTCTCTCCATATTCTCCTGCTTTTCACTCACCTGTCCCGTTTCTAAAAGACCAATTAATAGTAGTAATAATAATAATGATCTTCACTACACTAAAAGTAGAAATAGATTTCATGAGTTTTTGTTAAAACCAGTTTTTACGCTCAGTGAGTGTGTGAACATGTGAATAGCAGAGTAATTGTCATTGATTATGTATGTGATTATAATTATATATGTATACATATATACATATGTATGTGTGTGTACATGTTTACAGTATATAATATCTTAACAATATACACAATATGTACTGTAGTTTTCTGAGCACAGGTGGGTGAAAGGTGACCGTGAATGGACACATCACCACTGTGACATCACTCAGGCCCTGCCCCCTCTCCTCACTGACCCCTATATCTCCTGATTGGTTGGCTACCTGAGGACATGGTCTATTAGTCAATTAGTAACCGGCCAAAACAAACAAAACCTTTTTTTAAAATAATCTGACAACAATTTATTATAGATATGAAAAATATGATAATTTATTATTTATTAGATTTAAATAATGCATTGATATGTAATGAAAAACAAATAAAATAACTTTAAATGTAACATAATAGAATAAGATCAAAATGTTTCTTTCTTTCATAATAATATAATTAACATGTAAGAAATAAATGTTCAGGCTGTAAATGTCATGATCCTGAAATATGTTTAGATTTTATTTATTTAAAATTGTATAAATGCAAAGATGAAAAAATATGGATTATAATTAACTACTTTTTAATCTCTTGAAGTGACTCTTTATCTATTTTAAACAGTATTGACTCCTCCCCCCCTGCTGTCCATCAGCTACTCTTCTGCTTCTGCTCTCTCGGTCGCAGCTCAGCTGTTTCTTTCTCTCTGTTGAGATTAACGTCAGGATGTGTCGCCGGCCGTCTCACTCTCCTGCAGCCGAAACTCATTCATGGTAAGGTTCCTCTCTCAACGCCGCAGTGGCGGCCAACGTCGTGAGCACAACCTGCTGCGGCAGGGAAAGCGGCAGCGGCGAAAGGGCGAGAGAGACGGAAGTGGAGTGCGAGGGGTGAGACAGCGAATGACAGCACGATTCAGGTGAAGAAGGAAAAACAAAAAAAATAGTTTTATAAAAGAAGGAAAGATTTTTAGATGCTCAGAAAAACCTTCCTTAGAGATATAAAAGTAAAAATGATGTGACAATAGGAAACAAGCATTTTAATAAAGCTGTTAAAATAGAGACAAGACTAAAACGTTTCTATAGTTTTCAGGAAGAATACAGAGATGGAGAGAAGAAAAAGATGTACATCTGAAAACTGGATTGATTATTTTCATCAGAGTGGAGTAACTCTCAGACTGAGCAGAAGAAAAGATTAAAAATTTCAAACTGAAGAAGTAGAAATAAAGAGCGGATACTGCGTTGTGATTGGCTGACTCAGAGCAAGGTGTTTACAGTTTAAACCTGTCAGTAAACAGCAGGCAAGAGAGCGAGAGACACCAGAGAGACGGAAAGAGAGAGAGACTGACCCAGTTAGCAGTGGTGGTGGTTAGAGGCGATTTGTGTGTGTGCATGTGTTTGACCTGCAACTAGCTTAGCAGGTCAGCTATTTCAGTTTTAGCCTAGTTCAGTCTGCGTTAGCCTATTTCCAGTTTATCCTATGCTAACCTGCAGAGGAGAGGTGATGATGATATTCAGTGTGGCATCAGGCATCAGGTGATTCAGCTGTTTATCCTAAATAACCTGTTATGTTTGTCTTTCTGACTCATCCATCAAACTGTATTCAAGTTTTTATTTGTATAGTTCAACAACAAGTATTCAGATCATTTTAACAGTCCTACTACAGTAAAAGTACATAAGTGTTATGAGCTTGATGTAGTTAGAAAGAAAGAAAGAAAGAAAGAAAGAAACCTCTGACATATACTCAACTCAACTCAACTATAGTAGAGTGGAAGTATAAAGTAGCATCAAATATAAACAATAAAGTACTATATTACAAATCAAAGACACTAAAGTCAGTGTGAGCTCATCCTGAACTATGAACCTTGAGCCAAAAATGTTTCGTCAGATAGAAAGGAGTAAATAAACAAAAAAACTATCAATTTTGTAGGAAAACGAGACAGAATTTAATAATGATTTTAGTAAATAAAATCTGTACAAATTACAAGTTACTAAATGTTTTTTAACAATAATAGTGAGGGCTGAATATGTAAAGATAAAACAGAAACAAAAATTATTCTTTCATATTGTGCCACCATTAATTGATGAGTGTACAGAAACTGAAATAAAAATATACAAGCATTTATCAGTTTGCCAGTTAGCGTGTTCCCATCACATCATAGCTATGTTAGCATCTGTGCTGCATTGGCTTTTGCTCCCTCCTCCCTCCACACACACAACCCCACCCCCACCACCAACCCCTACACTTGATCTTGACTTTGGGACTTGTAGCTCTTGCTTTAGGATTTGTTAATCTTGACTTTGGGACTTGCGGCTCTTGGTTTGGGATTTGTTGATTTTTGACTTTGGGACTTGTTTCTCTAGACTTTGGGATTTGATCTTGACTTTGGGACTTGCTGCTCTTGACTTTGGGATTTGTTTATATTGACTTTGGAACTTGCTGCTCTTGACTTTGGGATTTGTTGATCTTGACTTGGGGACTTGTTGCTTTTAGGTTTACTACAATTTTTAGTCATTTAGGGTTTTTTTTTGTCTTCTTTTTCAAATCTCTATCGTGTTTCCAGTCCTCCTTTTTCATTCTGTTTGTTTCCCTCCTCATATGATATGTCATTATCATAATCAGGCTGCAGGTGCCTCGTTTGGCTCTCGGTCGCCATCTGAGCGCATTCAATGGCAGTGTATCTCGCCCTGCCCCTTGGCGTTGTCAGCCAATTGCCTTCCTCTACTACGCCCTGTCTGTCAGTGCTCTGCGGCCTCTGGCCAATCGGGTAAGAGCAGCTATTAGCTGGCCTCTGATACAACGAGGGGAAACGGAGAGGGAGAGAATGAATGAATAAACTCATCCTCTTTTCATTCTTCCTTTTCTCTCAATTCTTCTAACTTTGTCTTACCTCCTGTACCTCTCTCATCGTACCTCCTCTGCTCTCGTCTTTCCCCTTCATCATCTGTGACACCTCCTCTCTTCTTCTCTGCAAACTGTAAATGTGTCCAACAGTAAAATATAAAAGTAATCTTTATCTTCTTGTTGAGCTAAGAGAATGGTTGCAGCTGCAGTGTGGGTATTTGTCTTGCAGGTGGCGGTGTATCGCTCCTTCCCAACCCGTCTCCTGTCTCGGACCTGGGGTCGTCTGAATGGGGTGGAGCTCCCCACATGGCTCCGAAAACCCCTCTATTCACTCTACATCTGGACCTTTGGAGTCAACATGCAGGTATTATTGATCCCTGTAGACAATCAGGAATCAAAGTCTCCACCTCAACTTTCATTCATATCCGATCAATCATTTACACTAATCAATCAATTACACCGATCAACCACTAGACCAAACTCAAGCAAGCACTAAACTCAATAGTAACAGAAATATGACTAATAGTAATAGTAATAATAAAAATTGTGATAGTTGGCAGGTCTTGAGCCATTTATGTCGCCATGGCGTCACCGTGGTCTCCAGCATCCTGACAGATGAGAAAGCCCAAATACTCTGGGGAAGAAATCAAGTCAGTAATATGCGTTAATGGGATATGAAAGAGAAGTGGTAGAGAAGCTCAGTGCATCATGGGAAGTCCCCCATCTGTCAAGGCCTGTAGCAGCATAACTAGGGGCAGGTCCAAGGCAGGCCTGAGCCAGTCCTAACTACAAGCTTTATCAGAAAGGAAAGTTTTAAACTCCTCTTAAACTGACTGAACCTGGAAGATGATTCCACAGGAGAGAAGCCTGATTGCTGAAGGCTCTGCCTCCCATTGGACTCCTGGAGACTGTAGGAACCACAAGTAAGCCTTCATTCTGGGAGCACAGTGTTCTAGTAGGACAATAGGGTGACCTGACCATTAAGGGCTTTGTAGGTAAGGAGAAGGATTAAGAACTATTTAAACGATTTTATAGGAAATAGAAATGTGAATATCTTTTTCTAGTTCTTATCAGTACACATGTAGCAGCATCTGGACCAGCTGGAGAGTCTTTAGAGACTTGTTGGGGCAGGCTGATAAGGAATTACAATAATCCAGCCTGAAAGTAACTAATCCATGGATTAGTTTTTCTGCATTTTCTTAAGACAGGATGTGCCTGTTTTTTACAACTTAGATGAAAAAAGGCAGTCCTTGATATTGGTGGTAGTGGTATATGTGGTAGTTAAAGAACATATCCTAATCAAAGATAACTCAAAGATGATTCCTTACAGTGGTGGTGTATAGGACCAACACAATAACTTCAGTTTGCATTTACAGCTGTTTTGAAGGTTCCTGTGTTTAAGGATAAATCGGTGCTGGTTGATGGCGGGAGGTATTATATTATTATAATATATAATTATTTATATATTATTATGAGATTTGTTCTTTGATTGATTGTTTGACATTATTTCTTCTTCTTCTTCATTGTCTAATAGGAGGCAGCAGTGGAGGACCTATATTACTACAGGAATCTTGGGGAATTTTTCCGTCGCCGCCTCAAACCTGCAGTGAGGCCTCTCTGCTCGTCCTCCTGTCTGGTAACTCTGCCTCTTCCTCTCTAAACTGTCCTCTATTTTGTCCCTAAATGTCCTCAGTTTTGTCTCTAAAATGTCCTGATTTGACAGATCTCTCCAGCTGACGGGAGGATCCTTCACTTCGGTCGGGTGAAGAACTCTGAGGTGGAGCAAGTGAAGGGGGTCACCTACAGTCTGGAGAACTTCCTGGGTCCACAGCAGAGGCAGAGCAACAGTAAGACCATGCCCATCCCACGTATGACATCAGAGATTAATTTAATTAATTTAAGATTCAAAGTCTGTTTCAAGGTTAGGGTTAGGTTGAAAAAAGACTTGTTTAGGACTCAAAACACAGAGTCAGACTTTTGACACAGGACTTATCTGATGTGACTTGACTCGGAACTGACAATGGACATGTTTGACTTGAACTGGGACTTGTTGATTTGACTTTGACTTGGACATGTACTTACCTGTCTTGACTTGGACTTACCTGTGAATGTGTCTGTATTTAGACTCGCCGTCAACCTTCAGAGACCATCTCCTGTCAACTCCTGATAACGAGTTGTTCCATGTGGTGATCTACCTGGCTCCAGGTGATTATCACTGCTTCCATTCACCGGCAGACTGGAGGGTAGAGCTTCGACGACACTTTCCGGGTGAGACTCTGCTCAGCTCACCTGTTCACTTGACCTGGTAGTTTTCTGCTCTCTGCCTGGGCTTCATCGCTCTCTCCATCTGTCCTCATTAGGCTCGTTAATGTCAGTGAACCCGGGCGTGGCTCGTTGGGTCAAAGAGCTCTTTGTCCTCAATGAACGTGTGGCGCTCACTGGCCAATGGCAGCACGGCTTCTTCTCGTTGACGGCCGTTGGAGCCACAAACGTTGGCTCCATTCGGGTTTACTTCGACCAGGTAACCTGATTTTATTCCTTCTGCTTTTAATAAAAGATGATTGTTGATCATTGTTTTTTATTGTTAATTATATTAATATATTTATCAATTAGCACCCAGTCATTACAAATATATATTTTAATTTAAATGTATTAAGTGTATTTTATATTCATCCTCAGGAGCTGCAAACAAACACTCCTCACTATAACAAAGGCTCCTTCCATGACCGCAGTTACATCGCTTTCGGTGACCAGGTGTCAAAGGCAGCAGGTGGAGGGGGCGTGGTCTCCGTTGACACGGGGGGCGTGGCTTTACAGAAAGGGGAGGCAGTGGGGGAGTTTAACCTGGGCTCCACCATCGTTCTGCTGTTCGAAGCGCCAAAAGACTTCAGCTTCAACTTGCAGCCAGGACAGCGAATCAGAGTGGGCGAGGGGCTCGGCAGCTTCTGATTGGATAATCTTTAGACTCGGGGAGGGGCCTTATGACCAGAAACTGTTTACGTGGGCAATTTCCTCTGTAACACAGGACAAATTCTGCCAAATTCTCTCTCTCGCTGTTGTCTCTGTCAATCGCCTGCAAAAAATATATTTTTCATTAAGTTAAAACAAATTACACAAAGTGAAATAAAAAGTTCCTCCGTCCACTGAAACTGTGAAGTTTGAATGTTTGAAGTGTTATTGTTCACTTTTAAAGTAATTTGAACCAATCAGCTCTCTGAGTTGTGAGCATAAAGTCTGAAGCAGTCAATTGGTGGAAACTCACCAGGAGACCTGTGGTTGGTCAAAAAGTGAAACATTAATATTAACAATTAATTAATTAATTCATTTCTACTCTTTTATCTTTTATTGTTAATTTTTGAGGTTCAAAACTGACCTTCACATGAGGTCACTAAATTATCCCTGCCCCTCATAAAAACTTAATTGCTGTTTTTTTGTTTGTTTGTCTCTATTTTTGTAAATTGTGTAATTATGAATAAATACTTTTTCCATTTTTAATCAGCATTTCTGTCGTCATTTCAGTTTACACCATGGACTGCATAAAAATAACGGATGTAGCCACATGGAAGTCGCTGGTTTTGGAATCCTGTTTTGAGTTTGGCGTCACTGTAAATGGGACCATACATTACGAAGTAAACATCATGCTGTATCGAAAAAGATTGTGATTTAGACCGTAAACACATGAGATGTAGGGTCATTTACTCATAGACATCTATACAGACAGATGTCTTTTTGCAGCTGGAGCTGTTGCCATCTGTTGACCAGCATTGGTGTCATTTTTCGGAGCTGAAGCTACCTGCTTGGTTTATACAGGTAAAAACTGTTTTTTAATCTTTAAAAATAACAGTTCAGTAATAACTCAGACGCATCATGTTTTTTTTAAATTACATTTTAATTTGTTCTCACTGATCAGTGTTAGCCCCGCCCCGAACAGCAAAACCAGCAGCACAGCCAATAGGATGGTGGTGGGCAGCAGTTGCCGTAGCGATGGAAGCGTGGCTCAGCCAGACCTCCGTGCGACCAGCTGTCGTCGGCAACCTCCTTCCCTAACCACAGCTTCCCATCCCGGGCTGTGCCACCAGCCACGGCCTCCTCCCTGCCGGAGTTCCAGGAGGATGAGAAACAGGGGGAGGTGCAGGTCTGCTGAGCTTTCACCCCCAAGAAGGAGGCCAAGTCCAGGTCCAGACCTGCTGCTCCTCCTCTGGGCCGTGGGGTGCTCTGTCGACACTGAGGACACGGGATCCACACCTGGGAAGAAGAACAAGTACTGTACTTAAGTACAATTTTGAGGTATTTGTACCTTAAGTTCATACTATAATACACTACTTTCGCTATACAGTGATCCCTCGCCACTTCGCGGTTCACTTATCGCGGATTCGCTATTTCGCGGATTTTCATAATGCTTTTTTTTTTTTTTTTGGTGCATTGTGCTCTGCATTCTGATTCGCTAAAAACTCACTCCCGCTTCTTGTATCAAAACATAACATAACGTAATCGATGGTGGCATGTCGGTGTACAAGGATCTTTTTGCAAAGAAGAAAAAAGAGCGACAACAGCTGCCTATCACTATGTTCTTCTCCCGAACAAACACACCTGCACCGCGGGCTTCAGAAGAAGAGAACACTGCAGAGCGCAGTCAGGATGCAGCGGCCCAGTCTGAAGAGCAGTGAAACGGCCTACACCTGTATTTGTATACATGTAATAGTTGCTAATTGTAAAAAAAAAAAAAAAGTTTTCTATTTCGCGGATTTCACTTATCGCGGGTCATTTTCGGAACGTAACCCCCGCGATAAACGAGGGATTACTGTAATACAAAATTTCTGCCCCACTAAATTTCAGAAGTAAATATTGTACTTACTACTACATTTACTTGATACCTTTAATTACCTTGAGATAAAACATTTACATATAACACAATAGGTTTAAAAATTTCATTGCATGATTAAAGATACTCATCAGTATTAACGATGTACTTTGTTAAATGTATTATGTATTTAATGTATCAGTCAGAGGGACCAAGCCTGTACTTTTTTTTCAAGGCGATAATACTTTTATTTAAGGATGATTTAGGATTTTTAATTCAGGGCATTTACTTATAAGTATTTTTACGTTGGTACTTTTACTACACGAAAGTTTATCAGAGCACTTCCATCACTGCTGTCTGCTTCCTTTTCTTAATCTTCACCTGCTCCCAGGTGACCTGAGTGTTAATGATCACATTAGTCACCTGTTCATTGATGACTGTGTCCAGTTTCTTCAGACACGCCTGGCAGAAGGCGTGACCACAGTGCAGACGCCGAGGCAACCGCGTCTCCAGGTCGTAGGTGCCGAAGCACACAATGCACACCAGGTCATGCCTCCTCAATGACATCATTGTCTCCACAGCAACAGTGGAAGGTGGAGGAGGTGGAAGGGGATCCTCTTCCTCCTCTTCCTCTTCTTCTTTGTCTTCTTTCTTTCTGTTGTCACACATTTTGCTCTGAAAAGAAGGGAAGTTTCTGGTGTTAGCATTAGCTTCAGTCTGTTAGCATTAGCTTCAGCCTGTGAGCATTATTTAATAAATTCTCATATTTAATAAATTGGGGGGTGTGAGGACCGCAATATACTTCAGGTCATTAATTGGCTATGTATAAGTACCTCTCGTACAACCTCATTTAAAAAAAATACTCATATTTAGTGAGTTCATATCTTTAAACATGCAGTGCAGAACTTTTGTCTCCCCCTTCTGGCAATGAGAGTAATTACACACACACTGTGTGTTGTATGTTGCTACTGGCGTGGCTGTAAAACAGTGGATAAATTATTTGGAGCGTCACACAACCCCCACAAAGTTTTGCTAGAATTTCATCCATTCAGTCCGATTTAAAAAATCTATATATGCTGATGATTGTATCCCCAAAATGTGTTGCTTTCACTCATGAAGCTGCCATTAGAATTATTAGTTAAGCTTCCTGCTTCTGTTTGTTTAAAAAATTCTGAGTTTAGAATGTAATTTTGCAGTATGATGTGAACATGTTAACAACAGTAGCTAAGGGGGGGGGAGCTTAGCTAACAGTAAAAATAAACAGAGACATACCTGAATGTGACACCTGCTGATTCGACATCACAGACTTTCTTCTTCTCTTGTTCTTTTTCTATCTTCTTCTTCTATTGTTGTTCATTTCTTTTCTCACTTCCTTGTCAGTTCTTTGTTTTCTTCTTTTGTTTTTTATCTTGTTCTCTCTGTCCTTTTCTCTTCTTGTCTCTCCTTTTATATTATTTCATTTACTCCTCTCCTCATTGCGTCTCTTGTCTTTATTCCAGTCGACTTTTGTCCTCTTCTTTTTCCTACTTGTGCATTTTCTTTCTTCTTTATTGTTTTTTCTCTTGCTTTTTATCTCTTCTTCTGTCTTTAGTTTCTTTTCTTGTTCTCTACTCTTTCTTTTGATCTTTTCTTCTTTCGTTGTTTGGTTCTTGTCGTTCTGCCTCAGACACACAGAGAGAGTCTTCATCAATAATTCAGCTTCACTCAGCCAACTGGCTGTTTACATTTATTTATATGAAAGGATACGTTAGAAACCGGTTTATGAATCAATAAATCATATTTAATCATGTGAATAATAATAATATATATATATATAATGATTTTAACTTTAGTATTAGTATAGAATTAGTATTAGTATTCACATGAATACATTTAGAAATAAAACAAGCGTAAAATGATGATTTAGATATATAGGATGTATTAACAAAAACTAACATAATATGAAATGTACATAAATGTATAAGAAAAACATTATTTCAACTTTATAATAAAAATAAAAATATCCACAAACCAACAAACTAACCTGTAACCTGATCAGCCAATAGAAAGCGGAGCCAGTCTCAGGTTTCTATTACCTGCTGGTGTAAGCCATCAGCTGAATGGCTGAGGTCTCCTAGCAACATTCAGGTGACATACTTTATTACTCATAAACTGGGAAATTACAATCTGGAGTCACATGATTATAAAACAGATCCAATCCCTGAATATGATTGGCTGAGCCACAAACACACACACCAAGTAAAAACTCCCCTTTTAACCAGTCCAGTTAGATGTTGCCCATCTAACTGGACTGGTTGGATTGACAACCGCAACAATGACAACTATAAGGATAGAAATAATATAAAATATAAAAATAATAATACTAAAAGCAATAAGGCCCTCAAGGCTTTGATTTACAATGATTGTACAACAGAATCTGGAGGACTTGTTGGACTGTAAAACATTATTGAATGAAACTATATGTCAAAGTGTAAATGTAAGTTTCACACCTAATTTATTAAGTATTAATACACGTAATATCGTGTATATATTAAGCTAAGAGTTAAGTTAAGAAAAAGGATCAATAATACATAAAAATGCTACTGATCTAACTTTTTTCTTTTAAAAATGTAAAAATATCAACGCCTATTGGGCAACATATATGTCAAAATTGATATATCTGAAATAGTATTTGTGCTTCACATCACACCTCGAACAGTGTTTGAACGCACCACCATTCAAACTGATGTCATTGCTGATGTCACTGTGACATCAGCAGGAATATTAAAACAGCTGATGATGTGAAAGGTGTTTATGATTAAAAACTTTATTTCATCAACAGAGAAACAATCACTTAGTAGCACTTCTTGTGGTACTCTGTGCACTGTGTATTTATACATTAAAAAGTCCTTCATAATAAAATGTTTAAAGCCATTGTTATGAAAAAATAGAAATACTTTCTGAATTCATCATCATCATCATCATCAACTGGATAATAAAAAATACAAAAACACATAGTTGTTTGTTAGCTGTTCGTTCATATAATTATTATATTAAAGAAAACTGATCCTTTAAAAAAAACAAATTCCCGAAGCTACCTGAAACGTTTCCTGCAGAGGATTAAATATCAATTAACACAACAATTAATTAATTCATACTTTCCAGGAAATATTAACTAATTATTAATAAAACAAATATGTGAAATTCAAATGAAGGGAACATAGTTGTCATGGCAACAGCAGAAAAGGTCAGTGGCAGCCATTTTGTGTCTGACTGTTTTTCTCTGTGAGGAAGGCTGTGGGACATTATGGAGTTTAGTTTGAACCGATATATATCGAAAAAAATTTTTTACTAAAAATATTTTTTTTACTTTACAGAAACAAAATGCATGCCGCTAATTAAACTGCATTAAACACTTCTTTTCTTCTTCCGTTGTCCAGTCCTTTACAATCAGAGGCAATCAATGGTGAAATCACTTCCTCCTCCTGCACCGGTAGCAGCAGGCCCGGCACCGCCCTCCCTCCTCCTCTGGCCCCGCCTCCTTCACCATATATGGGGGGGGGGCTGGGCTTGACATGCTGTATGGGTTTCCATCATTACTGCTCAGAGCCACTGGATTCGCTATCACCATGGCGACATCATTGGAGGAGCGGAGCTTAGCACGAGGGATGGTGACCTCACCATATGGGTTGTCCAGGGAGACGTTGATGTTTGATGACATGACGCTGTGTCACAGGAGGGCGGGGCTTCTGACGATCCATCCAATCAGAAGATAGGGAGGGAGAGAGAAAGAAAGAGAGAGAGAGAGACAGAGAGAAATATGGAGGAAGAATCAATAAAAAGTACATGTAGTAGACATGTACTTGTAGTCAACATTCACCCATTCACACACCTACCTCAGCTCACATAGTCACCCCATGATAACAGACTTAATGTGCTCTAAATACAAACATCCTGTCAGATGTTTAAATGATGATTGGGTGGATTTTAGGTAGAAGAGTCTCACTCTGAGACTCAATGTTTCTGTCAGTTTGAGGTCTAAATGTTTCTGCCAGTGTTTGAGCTCCAAATGTTTGTCAGTGTTTGAGCTCTGAATGTTTCTGTCAGTTTGAGCTCTGAATGTTTCTGTCAGTGTTTGAGCTCCAAATGTTTCTGTCAGTGTTTGAGCTCCAAATGTTTCTGTCAGTGTTTGAGCTCCAAATGTTTGTCAGTGTTTGAGCTCCAAATGTTTGTCAGTGTTTGAGCTCCAAATGTTTCTGTCAGTGTTTGAGCTCTGAATGTTTCTGTCTGTTTGAGCTCTGAATGTTTCTGTCATTCAGAATGATTTAGATCAAATAATCACATTCGGCAACATCTCATGATATTTTTAGCTCCTTTAACCACAATCAGAGAGCAGTGAGGTCACATGGTAAAGAGTTGTAACCTGACTGGTCCCACTGTCTGAGCACTGATTGGTATTTTGCAGATGCAACTTTATATTACCAAATTAGAGACTGATTTATGAGACAAAAAACTTTTCTTTTCTCAAATTTTAGAGCCAGTAATGCAGAATTCTAACACAAAGCTACATAAATGTTAGCAACATGCCAAAAAAGAAGTTTCATTGATTAATAAAATGTCAGATAGATCATTTTGACAACTTGATATTATGTTTGGTTTTCCCTGGCAGCTTCTGCTGACTCAGCTGCTGAGAGATGATCTGATTGGCTCATGTTGTATTTCCTGTATGCTGTCAGAAAGCTACAGAGCGTTGTTCACACACATATGAACTCAACATCTACATTTAAACAGTCCTGACTGAACTCGTACACAATAACAATCACTGTGTTAACGTTTGACACAGTGTGTGTCAATATATCACCAACCAACAACGTTGGGTTAACTTTAACAATGTGTTATTTTGGCCCACAACAAGCTTCAGCTATAAAACTGTCACAGATTTATTGTTTCTTGTACAATGTGAATATTACATCCAAAAGATAGTAAGCTATTAACAATCAATAACAAACTGGTATATGCCAGTTTAAAAAGAGTAGAGTAGATTATATCAAATCAAATCAAATCAAATTTTATTTATATAGCCCAAAATCACAAAATACATTTGTCTCAGAGGGCTTTACAATCTGTACAGGGAGTGACACCCTCTTTCCTTAGACCCTTGATTCGAGTGAGGAAAAACTTGCCCACCAAAAAACCTTTTAACAGGGAAAAAGGTGGAAGAAACCTCAGGAAGAGCCACAGAGGAGGGATCCCTCTCCCAGGACGGACAGACGTGCAATGATGTCACATGTACACAACAAATCAACACACACATATTGTACACTCACGATGAATAATAATGAGTTATAGCAAGCTTTAGTTTGGCTAAGTAATTAAAAAAACAACAACATGAATGGTATTGTGCCAGTGCTGTATTAATCCAAACTGAAATTTAAGACTGATTTTTCAAATGTATTAAATACATAATATTGTTGATGAAATGTGAGCCAGAGGGCAGCTCAGAGTTTTGGTCTGACTGATACTCAGTGAAATTTTTTAAACGCTTAACGTATTTGTACTTTTACTGCAGTATTTCATCACATTTTTTCAGCCAACTCACCTGTTTGGAGCTCCGCAGGTAGTTTTCTTCTTCCTCAATCTCTGGTTTCCTCCAGAGAAACACACATAGGCTAAACTTTTTCTTCTTCTGCTTCTCTGTTGGTGGTCTGAAGCTTAAATTATGACACAAACTGAAGAAATGACAGAAACAATAAAATCTGATTCCCTCTGTGTGTGAAGCTGGCTTGCCCGCCTCGCCCAAACCTGTTCTACCTGCCGACACTCCCTCCCCCACCTGCTCACCTGCCCCTCCCTTTCTGGTGTCTCTCTGTGGAGCTCCACCTCTCCTCTTCTTCTTCTTTCTTTAATTGTGTAACATCTTGACATGTTTCTGTTGTTGGACAGGAAACAGATTCTGGCACATCTCCATCAGCCAAACTCACTTTAAATAAATTCTTTGCTCATACCATGACCTGTCTGTGTTGTATGGGTGTAAAAATGTCTTCTGTTCCACACAGAATTTTTTATAAATTAAAAATAGCTCCATCAAACTTTGCTTATTCTATTTTTTCTAGAGTGGGTGTGTATTCATTTCCTATGGAAACAATATTGGACTTAAAGATGAGTGAAGGAACTGTCCAGATACCCAAATCTTATATGTAAAACCTGAATCTAAAGTAGAGGAAGGACAAAAGAGGGATTCCCTGCATTTCAAAATGGGATTTAATCTGTTTCCAAGTGCAAATGATGAGCAACACTGTATCTTGTCAGGGTTGCAAATAGATAAAGCCACTCCAACCGGTCAAAAGCTGTCTCCAAATTGTTCATTTTCATTCTCTGGGAGTGAATTATATTGAAAAAGCATTTTTTAAATTAAAGGAGTGTCTGTTTAGTATGAAGTCTGTCTGTTCACGATGAACAACTTTACCAATTAGAGTCCTCAAGTCATAGTTTTATCCCCTATTTTTGGTCATATGTCATATTGATATTGGTCTATAGCTACTTACTTTCCTTTTTTAGGTATTACTGTAGTAAATAACTGAGATCTTTTGTTTTAATTGTATGTTTTATGCCTTGCTCAAGGGCACCTCGGCAGTGCCCAGGAGGTGAACTGGCACCTCTCCAGCTACCAGCCCACCTTCCATATTTTGGTCCATGTGGGACTTGAACCGCCACCCTCCGGTTTTCAAGCCAAGTCCCTATGGACTGAGCTACTGCCGCCCAAACTTTCACCGTGATGACTTTCACCGTGATATTTTACCGCGGATGTATACATATTTGCACTGTAGGGGGCGAGAACTAGTTTTCGAACCTCTGTGAATTACCCAAACTACCACACCAAACGTGATAGTCTATCATGGATGCAGCCACGAAGCCGCAAGGCTTGCTCCAGGGAAAATTCATTTTTAAGAAGCTTCCCGATGGTGGCATCGACAAGACTAAGGTTGTGTGCACCTTATGTAATGCAGAATTGGTTTACTGTAGGAGTTCTTCCAGTCTCAAATACCACCTGAACGCAAAGCATCCCTCAGTCAGTGATGCATTTTGCAAACTGATGCATTTTGGCTCCTGTTCTAATGCTTCCCCTGGCTTAAGAAACCCGTTCTCAAAGACTTACTTTTGGTCAGTACTTAGGTATTTCACATTTTGAACGAGCCATTTTAATCTAAATTAATCTAGATTAATTTTCAAGATTAATCTAGATTTTAAAAAATGTATCTATGCCCACGACTAGTTATTTTACTTAGGGTTGGTTTTGTTTTGATAAATAGAGAAAGTTTTTTTTTTGCATTTTGAAATTTTAGAGATTTTAGAAAATTTATATAATCTTATTTAATGTTAGGCTATAGATAAGTTTGGTAGCAATTATAAAGTGTTTTCTTGCTTCATGAAAACATAATAAATAAAATGGCCCCCTCCTCCTTCTTTTTCCTCTTTTCCGTTTCCCGCGGAAGCCCCTCCCTGTTAGCCGTTAGCCGTGTAGCCGGACAAGAGGAGGGGAAGCCGGGCAAACGGAGGAGCGAAACACGGGCAAAAGAAAGAAATGAGCCCGGCGGAGGACGACAGAGGACCGCGGTGACCGGACAGCGAGTCTGCCGTCGAAAACAGCCACTTCACGACGCGTTACTGCAGCTGAACATTGTTGAGAAGAAGTCGAAAAACACCGAACCTCTCCCACTCCTCCTCCTCCTCCGTCATCTTGTCTTTATTTACCGGGAAAACGGGATAAAAAAACATGGACACGGAGAAAGAAATTTTGTTCCTGTCGCTCTGTGAGTTGTTTTTGGATATAACACTGTTACTAACGGGATGTTAGCCTGCTAGCTCCACTTCCACAACAGTTCCAATAGAAACTTAAGAGATGCCGTTATCCTGTTAGCATGGTAGCTCCAGTTTTCCATAAGTTTAAACGGGGAGGCGCGGCTAGCGTTAACCTAGCTTCCGTTTTACACTAGTTCTAATGGAATTTAAAGGTTTTCAGACATATTAATGTGGTGTAAGATTAAATTTAAATGTTTTTTTAAAGACAGAGTTATTAAATCAGATTGTGAAGAGTGAATTTAAATGTTTCCAGATTGTGAGTTATTATTATTAAAAGGTAAAAAAAGCTTAATGCAAATCTAAGGAGTGGTTTTGATTAACCATGCTTAGCAATAAATCAGTAAATAATAGATCTAAACTTTTTTTTTAATCATCAGTTATCATCATCTGTTGTTTATTTTCTACATTAATCACTTAGTATTTTGGTCTATAAAATGTCAGAAAATGTTTCCTGATTAATCACTTATCAAAATACTCATTAAATATCTTTCTATCAAACGACCAATCATTGCAGTTGTAGTTTTGACAGTTTAATATGTTTGTAATAAATAAATCCTGTGATTTAATGATGTTGGAAGATGTCATCGTGATGACTAAAAAGTACATTTATTAATACTTAGTATAAAAAGTCAGAAAACTCATGTTATTCTCTCTCTCTCTCCTTACAGGACCATGCAATCAATCCTTGCTCGACCCCGTCGTTAGACAGAAAGAGAAAGTGTGTGTGTGTATTTGTGTATTTGTGTGTGTGTGATACAGGATGGGCTTCGGTCGGGATCTGAGAAACTCCCATGAGGGTTTATTGAAGCTGCAGGACTGGGAGTTAAAGGTTTGTGAATAAAGGTGTAATAATAATGTAATGGTACTTAGCAATAGCAATGGGTAATATTCCTACTACCACTAACTATGTTCAACTATGTCTATGTCTTAACTAACGCAAATTCTCTCCACATTACTCCAACGTTTCCGCTTGAAATGTCCAAGGGATGTTCAAGAGATGCTAAGGTCTTTGTCCTTGCTCTGTCTCCGTCCCCGTCCTTTAGCTGCTGGAGACGGTGAAGCGCTTCATGACTCTGCGGGTGAAGAGTGATAAGGAGTACGCCACTCTGCTGCTCAGCATGACTCAGCAGACAGAGAAACAGGAAGCAGCTGACTACGTCAGCACGGTCAGCAAGGTGAGGACACGCCCCCGTCCCTGTGTGTCCCTGTTTCTGTCCTGGTCCCTGTGTGTCTTCGTCTCAGTCCTGGTTTCAGTGTGTCCCTCTCTCACTCCTGGTCCCTGTGTGTCTTCGTCTCAGTCCTGGCTTCAGTGTGTCCCTCTCTCACTCCTGGTCCCTGTGTGTCTTCGTCTCAGTCCTGGTTTCAGTGTGTCCCTCTCTCACTCCTGGTCCCTGTTTGTCCCTGTCCCAGTCCGGGTCTCAGTGTGTCTCTGTTTCAGTCTGGGTCTCAGTGTGTCCCTGTTTCAGTCCGGGTCTCAGTGTGTCCTTGTCTCAGTGTGTCCCTGTCTCAGTCCTGGTCTCTGTTTTTCCTTGTCTCAGTGTGTCCCTGTCTCAGTCCTGGTCTCAGGTGGTCCGTCAGACGGAGGTCTTGGGACGGGTCATGAGGACTCACGCTGATGATCTGAACTCTGGCCCTCTTCATCGTCTTGCAACGCTGATCCGAGACAAGCAGCAGGTGAAGAAGAGCTACCAGAGTCTTCATCAGCAGCTCGAGAGCCACAACCACAAGGTACTACTACTACTACTACTACTATACAGCTACTAATAATACTGCTCTATTATAATACCAATACTATTACTATACAACTATTATTATTTCTACTTGTTTATTTATGTGTGCACACTATGGGGTAGCTTGTAATCTCATTATACTTGTATAATGACAATAAAGGCATTCTATTCTATTCTATTACTATACAGCTACTGTTACTACTACTCTTATTACTATACAACTACTATTTTTGAGAGGAGTTCCTATCAAATCAATAATGGGCATAGAGTCAAAGAGGCATCCAATCTTCATGGAAAGTCAAACTTTGAACTTGCCAATGATTTAAATGTTTTTTGTAATTGTTTTTATGATTTTAGTGAGGAATTGTTCATATACAGAAATGTTCCTCAGCAATATGTTGGGATAAATATTGATACAGATTCTGTTAAATTGTTTAGAGGAGTTAAAGAGAAAAAAAGTCCAGATCCGGACAACCGTTCACTACAGCTTCACAGAGTTGCTTGCATATGGAAGGACTCTGAAACTGTGCCTAAAAATAAAGTGCCGAAATCTCTAAATGAAATCGTATATTCTCCAATTCGTTTATACAGCGGGTAGAGGTGTTGAGGATGCTGTATGCACCCTACTTCATAAAGTTTTAGATAATAAACTTACTTTTGACGCAAGTATTGATGCTGTGTGCGTGCGCGCGCATGTGTGTAAAGGCCCATCAGCGTCTGCATTTTTATCGCAAATTGATGAAATTTAAAATAGAAAGTGTCTTAGTGGTAATTCTAACATTATACTACACTACTACTCTATGTTTTAGGGTAGTATACTGTACTGTTTTGTAGTATATTACACTATATGATAATAAACTGTAATCTAAAGAAAAGTGCACAGTAAAGAGTCATGACAGTTAAATCTTATGTGAGATTTTTTTCTCTTTCGGTAACCCTGTGATGATTGTTGTTGTTGTTGTTGCCAGGTAACCAGGAGTGACCTGGAGAAGCTGAAGTCAACGTATCGCCAGCTGAGCCGTGACGCAAACAATGCCAAAGAGAAATACAGAGAAGCTCTGGCCAAAGGTTTCGAACGTCTGAACATTTCATCCTGGAAACCTTTTTATTTAAATTAATACAATCTAACTCCTCCCACACTCTCGTCCAATCACAGGCAGGGAGGCGGAGCGTGCTCACGAGCGTTACGATAAGGCGACAGCAAAGCTCCACAACCTTCACAACCAGTACGTGTTGGCAGTGTGCGGTGCTCGAACACAGCAGGATGAACACCGACGCCGTGCTGCGCCCGCTCTGCTTGACGCCCTGCAGAGGATGCAGGAGGACATGACACTCGCCCTGTGAGTCGCATGACCCCAGACATGCTGTCTGCTGACAGGCTAATGGACGTGCCAACTAACACAGAATCATTGTTTGATATTTTCTTTTGTGCGTTTTGCTTGATGTAAACCTGCGTTGAGAACCTGCTTTGAGAAGTACTGAGATGAGCCGAGTGTGTACTTGTGTGTGTACTTGCAGGAAAAGTATCCTGGAGGAGTACTGTGAGATCAGCAGTCTGCTGACGGAGGAGATCGTGAAGGTTCATCAGGAGATTTCGGTGGCCGTTCAGCAGATCGACCCACTGGCAGAGTATCAGCACTTCATTGACGCGTACCGGTCAGAATTTTCACCTGCTTGTGTACGTTGTGTTTCCATGGTTACTGTAGTAACAGCGTGGGTCCTCCCGCAGGTCTCCAGAGACTCCGGAAGCAAGCGTGGAGTTCGACACGTCTCTGCTGGAAGAGACAGACAACCTGCCGGCCAATGAGATCCTGTGGAACACGCTGACGGCCGACAGCCTGCAGGCCATGTGAGGACGCCAAAATTTTCCAAATCCCACCCAATGGAAGTCCTGGAACATGAATCAGCTTTTAGTTTTTTTACTTTGTCTATTTTTTAACTCAAAAATTAATTTATTATTTACTTACGGACAGTTTAAACACATTGTTTATTATAAAACTTCATAAAGTGTCTTCAAACCTTCCCAAAACTCCCGAAAATGTGCTTTTCGTTTGTTGTCACCCCATTCACTTCCTGTTTTTTTTGGTTGTTTATGTGCACAGGTTGTTGTCGGCAACGGAGGAGCTGACGCTGACTCAGCAGAATCTGCGGACGAAGGAGGCGCTGGCCGACGATCTCGACACTAAAATCCAGACGAGTCAGCAGAATGCCGAGAAGAAGAGCGAGTGAGACACTTTATATTAAAAAAACAGGACAAAAAGATGTAAATCAATAAAAAAACAAATAAATAAGAGAGGGGAAACTTTCTCCATCCCAGAGGGGGAGATCAACATTGACAGTCATGGGGATAATGTACGAGACTGCAAAACCTTCCCGCCCCACAAAACCAAAATCAGAAACAACTATGAAAAACACAGCTCCTGCAACTCTGTTGTATGCTGGGTTTTTACATAGTTAATAGGAGCTATGAGAGGGGACCCGTAGAAGAAGACTTTGAGGTGTAGGTTTGACAGGACGAGTTGCAGCAAGATATCAGAATAAGACAAAAGGCTCTCCTCAGGCACGAAACACTGCCATCAGACGACTGAAGACTGGAAGAAGGTATTGTGGTCTGATGAATCAAAATTTAAAATCTTTGGTTCATCACGCAGGATCTTTGTACGTCATCAAGTAGGCGAGAGCTGTCAAACATGGAGGTCTCCAGACTTAAACCCCATTGAGCTGGTTCAGGATAATTGCTTATTTGTTCTGTGAGTGCAACAACACAATAAACTGAATAATTTTCAGTAAAAAAATAATGGAAAAAGTGGGTGTGGGGTACCAATAATGCCAGTATTTCCCCTCTCTGTCTCAAATTTCCTTTATTGGGATGAAAAAACAATAAATGCAATTTATAGATTTATAAATTAAATAGATGATAGATTAAATGTGTGTGTGTGTGTATATGTATATATATATATATATATATATATATATATGAAATATAACATGTCTCTGTCTCTCTTAGCTGTGTCCTCCTGCTCAGTCAGAAATTATCCCTTCTCGAGCTCCGTCACACCGTCCAATCACTGCGTGGCTCAGAGTCCCGCCTCTCTTCTCAAAAAGCCTTGCTGGATGCCAAGATGGCCACAGCTTCCGCCTCTCCACCTCCTCCGC
This sequence comes from Pampus argenteus, assembly GCA_036937835.1. Lineage (NCBI taxonomy): Eukaryota > Metazoa > Chordata > Actinopteri > Scombriformes > Stromateidae > Pampus > Pampus argenteus. The sequence goes on along the minus strand of CM072877.1, from coordinate 21,101,908 downwards.
CACCTCCTCCACCTGCGCTGCCGTATGAAGATGACACCCGCTCTGTTGGATCTACTGTAATTACAAATAATTGATATATTTTTAGTATCTGAGCTGATATCTGGGAACAGGAAACAGTTTTTTTCTCGTGTGTGTGTTTCAGGACAAAACAAAGGAGAAGAGCTCTCGCTTCGACACACTGCGCCATTCTCTAGCCGGGATGATTCGGTCTCCGAAGTCCATGCTGGGCTCCTCCACCTCGGTGAGATTCAATCTGAACCAATCAGAAGACTCAAAAACACTTTTACCAATAGGAACAGAGACGACTAATGATGTCACCAGATCAAACCAATCAATTGTCTGTTTGCGTCTTCCTGCAGCAGTTCTTTGATGTGATCCCGACATCAGAGCGCCCCCTAGCAGATCAGGAGTGGTACCACGGCGCCATCCCCCGTACCGAGGCTCAGGAGTTACTACGGCAACAGGGAGACTTCCTTGTGAGGGAGAGCCACGGCAAACCGGGCGAGTACGTCCTGTCTGTGTTTTCTGATGAGCAGAGACGACATTTCATCATCCAGTATGCCGATGTACGTAAAAGCACGTTTTTAAAGAGATAGTTTGGGTCTTTTTGAGCCCCTTTGGCACTACTTTTTCTCAACCGTGGAACCCTACTTCAAAAATGTGAAATATATATTTACAGTGTGTATCAAGTAAAGTATGTACTCTCTCCGATAGAGTCAGTACCGCTTCGAAGGGACCGGCTTCTCCACCATCCCTCAGCTCATTGAGCATCACTTCTCTACCAAACAGGTCATCACCAAGAAGTCTGGAGTCGTGCTGCTCAACCCTGTTGTCAAGGCAACCACTCCTCCGTATCTATACATGCTTGTGTGTCTGTATAATACATACGTGTATTCGTGCAGTATGTATGGCGGTTCAGTTTATTTTTTTTCTGCAGGATAAAAAATGGATCCTGAACCACGAGGATGTGATGTTGGGAGAGCTGCTGGGAAAGGTGACCTCAATTCCTGTTTACTTTCCACCAATCACAGCACAGTTCTGTCAGTTTTTAACAGGGGATTCTCTCTCTCCTCTATCTGATGGTTGCCAGGGTAACTTTGGTGAGGTATTTAAAGGGACGTTGCAGCGCGACAAAACGCCGGTTGCCGTCAAAACATGTAAAGAAGATTTACCTCCTGAGCTGAAGATCAGGTTCCTGTCAGAGGCCAGGTGAGCTACAACTCTGTCATGTGACTGGCTGCTGTGTCATGTGACTGGCTGCTCAATGTGTGTGTGATTGGCTGTAGGATCCTGAAGCAGTACGACCACCCGAACATTGTGAAGCTGATTGGTGTTTGTACACAGAGGCAACCGATCTACATCGTCATGGAGCTGGTTTCTGGTAGGCAGAGCTCCGTCGCTTCACCTCCTGTCGTTTGTTTTCTACGGCAGCTTCAGTCTGAACTGTGTGTCTGTCTGTCAGGAGGAGACTTCCTGTCATTTCTGAGGAAGAAGAAGGACGAGTTGAAGACAAAGCAGCTGGTTCGTTTCTCTGTCGATGCTGCAGCCGGCATGGCATACCTGGAGAGCAAGAACTGCATCCACAGGTAAACATTAACACCTGAAGAGCATCTACAGGTAAAGTTTAACACCTAGAGAGCATCTACAGGTAAACTTTAACACCTGGAGAGTATCTACAGGTAAACATTACCACCTGTTCAAACCTGACACACATCAGAAGAAGATTCAACGCTTCCTGCTGCTGCTTCATAATAAAAGCTCTCCATCAGCCAACTACTGTAAGGCTTTTATTGTGATGGAGCAGCTGTGTCTCTCTTTCTGTCTCTCACCTGTCTGTCTGACAGGGACCTAGCAGCCAGGAACTGTCTGGTCGGAGACGGCAGCTTGTTGAAGATCAGCGACTTCGGGATGAGTCGTCAGGAAGACGACGGAGTTTATTCTTCATCTGGACTCAAACAGATTCCAATTAAATGGACTGCTCCAGAGGCCCTCAACTACGGTAACCTGTCCACACCTCGGTTTCGGTTCGCTGGCTGCTGACGGTCTCCTGCTCTGTGATTGGCTGCTGACTGTCTCCTGCTCTGTGATTGGCTGTTGCAGGTCGTTATAGCTCAGAGAGTGACGTGTGGAGTTACGGGATCCTGCTGTGGGAAACCTTTAGCCTGGGGGTGTGTCCGTACCCTGGGATGACCAATCAGCAGGCACGAGAGCAGGTGGAGAAAGGTAAACGCAGAGAGACAGATGAAGATATTCAGCATCTATGGCAACATTAACTTCTCCTCTCTCTTTCCATGTTGCTAGGTTACAGGATGGCGTGTCCTCAGCGTTGCCCTGACGACATATACAAAGTAATGCAGCGCTGCTGGCAGTACAATCCTGAAGACCGACCCAAGTTCTCTGAGCTGCAGAGAGACCTCGCCGCCATCAAGAAGAAGTGATTACATCATCAGAACCCTCGCCACTGCCGTCAAGACGATGTTTTTAGTGGTCACCAGTTTGCCGTGACAATAATGTCTCCTCCAATCACGCCTGTTGGCATGTAAAAATCATTTTATATCTTAAACACGATAAATGCAACTTCATCACGTCCAATTACCAGCCAACTTTTGATTAATGATCACGTGATTCTGTCAGGTGATATGTACAGGTTAGCATGGATGCTGCTATTTATAACACTAGAACAGAACATATGTTGGACAAACAGGAAGTTACTTTAAGCTAAGCTAACGGTGCTAAGCGCAGACTGACAGACACTAACGTTAGTCCCCCGACCCTTGGCGCTAACATTAGCTAGCATCCTTCTTTTGACGGATATTAAAACCAACAAACAGCCGCAGTCACACACACTGCCATCACCAATGGCGACAGCCGTGTTTTCTTCTCACCTGCTGATTTTTCACACAAATATAAACTGTTCAATTGAGTTATTTATTCTGTTTTTATATATATATATTTTTTATGATCGTCTGTTTCTCAAACACACCCATTGTTTTTTTGTTTTGTTTTTCCCACTAAGTACTTTGACTAATCAGTGAGTTTTGTTTGTTGGGTAAAATACTAAAAGCAACATTTTTAATTTAAATTTTATTCTTTTTAAAGTTAACACATGCAGCTTGTTTTAATAAATAAAACCAGCACTTACACAGGACGTTTCCTGTCATCACGGTAACTTAAATAAACATCCCCCTTGACGGCAAGAGGGTGGAGCCTAAATGTAAGTGATGCCAGAGCTCCAGAGCGCCACCTACTGACTGTTACTGTAAATAAACAAGATGTTTTTACTTTTTTTTTTTTTTTTGCTCCAAACACTAAACATCTTTTTACTTGTTTAAGCTCTTTCTGAAATATTGTAGCATTTATTATAAAATAAAACAAAGACCTATCAAAGTTGGTATTTATTGAATGAATTGTTTGGTGCCAGAAAATGATGAAAAATGTGTAAGTTTTCCAAATTTGTGAATTTAATTTATCAATACTGGAAGAGAAAAGACATTTATTCACTTTAATACACTGTTCACATTTCCTTTTAACAAAACAATATTATAAATTTTATTAAAACTGTAAACTTCCAAATAAGGTTGGCAATGTAGCTGGTTTGGGGTGGGGTTTGTAGCCGATTCGTTCGTTGATGACCTCTGACCTTGACGCTGCTGTAGAGGAAGAGGTGGACACTCCAGCCCCAACCATGTCTACGCTGACGACAGAAGCCCCACCTCCTGACTCCATCTCCTCTCGCTGACGCTTCCTGGCCTGAGAAAAGAAGAGCATTCGGATTTAAATCATGACATCACACCATGATGACGTCACAAATAGATATAGATTATAGAGTTAAACCTCAAGCTCCTTCTTGATGCTCTCGAACTCCTCTGTATCGTCGATCTTTAGCTCCAGACGAGTTGGCTTCCTCCTCAACATCTTCTATTTCTTTTTCTGTATGTAGGAAGTGAATCAGCTTGACCAGCGTATTCTGACATTGGATTTTATAATGATGCAAATACATTGCCTTTCTGACCAGCATTCAAGCAGTTTTCACTGTGGAAACTGTCTTGTAGTTTTATCTGTATCGATAACATAAATTTTAGGTTTTACACAGCAACTTAGAGGATCCCATTGTTGATATACCTCAGGCTGATTAAGGTCAGAGACTTCAGACCTCTTACGGTGCCACAATATTTTTATTTTGTCAACACAATACATTAATGTTTGCTGATAATAGTGTCAAACTTTAGCATACAACTCTATATCTCATTCTCTATCTCTACATCTTTAAACCGTGTCCCAAAAGTTCGTGCCACCACAGAAAGTCTCTTGGGGTCATTTTAGCTAAAATTTTTTGCAAAAGCATGCCGCTTCTTCTTTTGCAGTTTGGTAAGTCAAGGAATAATCTGTTCCATTTGTTCTAGGACCCAGAAAACGTGGATGGTACACTTAAAGACTGCTTCCCCAAGATTTTTCTGTCTGTGGAAGGATTGGTTTCTCCTTCCTTTGGCCCTCGAACCCAGAACTGAGGGGGTCAACAAAAAATGTATAGGCCTATAACAAACAGATGAACTAACTAAACAGCCTCACGACACCTGGCTGATCAGGTGTGCAATCCATTTTGGAGACAAAACAAAGAAGTTTTGGGACACAGTGTAACATTGCAGGTAACCTCAGGTGTGTGTTTATTCATTTGTCTGCCTTTATAAAAATTATTTTAACTGGTAATTAATTTAACAATTTCTGGACTTTCAAAATAAGAGTCTAAGAGACACTGAGCTGCATTTAAGTAATTTCGGTCAGCTGATCTGCACCTTTTAACAGCTGTTAAACGATATTTTAGCTCCATCAGTTGATTCCTGGATCAAACTATTTGTTTATACCACCGAAGAAGAAATACATTTCTGTGTGTGCAAGGTAACAGAAGCTAAAAGCAGACAAACGTTACTCGCGGGGCTTCACGAGCGTTTAACTGTTAATACTAGTTATCTTACTTACAGGTGAGTGCTGCAGCGGGGTTTGTTACGCTTTGATTCTTGTGTTCACGCGCCCGCCGGAAGAACAACCTTTGACCCAGAAGCTCGCCGATATGTTTACACCCGGGTCAGTTCACTGTTGCGCGTGCGCAGATCAGACGTACGCACCAGCTTCGTGTCTCCGTCGCGGTGAGTTGAATCTTATTAAATGACTTTACTTTGACGCACAGAACCACATTACACGTGCAGAACACCTGTTTAGGTGTGTGCACGCTAATGCTAACAATCTTGCACAGAAATGCATTTAAGATATGGGTCAGTTGATCAAGGGTGTGTGATGAAACAATGGTAAGATGAGGAAGACTCCCTTTTGTATTTAATTATTAAACTTGTAATTAACGTGAAATTAATAAGAAATAAAGTTACAGGATTCAAGTTTTTGTTCTGAAATGATGCACCATACAGATATAGAAATGTTTAGTACTATTTGTGTTCACAGCGTCAGAAAAAGAAAAAGATCTACAGCAGTAGAAGAAGACGACCTGCGGCAACATGTCGGACGAGGAGGATGTGGCTCCGGCGCCAAAGACTCGTCGTGTTTTCTACGGCAGCCTGGAGGAAAAGGAGCGTGAGCGTCTAAACGCTGGCAGTGAGGCGGTGAAGGCGGGGATTGAGGCGGGAAACATCAACATCTCGTCAGGTGGGTTGTGTGTTCTCACCTAAATGTTTTATATGAACATGTGTGTAACTGCTGACTGTTCTGTGTATATCCTATGATGCCATGCAGGAGAGACTCTGGAGATGGAGGAGCGTGTCAGCGAGCGGCAGCAGGAAGCACTTGCTGAGTTTGAACGCCGCCGGCGAGCCCGACAGATCACAGTCTCCACCGACGACGCTGAGGTTAAGGCTGGACTGCGAGCACTCGGAGAGCCAATCACGTTGTTCGGAGAGGGACCAGCTGACCGCCGAGAGAGGCTCCGCAGTGTCCTGTCTGTGGTTGGGCCGGACGCTCTGAAGAAGTCCAGGAAGGAGGAGGAGAAAGCCAGGAGATCCCAGGAGGAGGTGAAAGACACACACACACACACACACACACAGAGTATGATGATCATGTGACTGAAAGTTAAACGCTGTTTGTTTCTGACCAATCACAGTGTCAGCAGACGTGGTACCATGAAGGCTCTGTCTCCCTGAAAGACGCCCGTGTCTGGTTGGCCAAATACTCTCTGCCTCGGTAAGTCAACCAATCAGACAAAGCCAAATTGTGAAATCAAATATATAATTGGCTGTGACTCCACAACTCCATCTGTGATTGGTCCGTCAGGGCGATGAGACGCTTGGAGGCTGCTCGTGCTCAGAGGGACGTTACTGAGGCAACCAGAACCATCCGGCAACAAGAGCTGCACAAGAGCCTGAGAGTGAGGAGTTATTAGTGAACGTGTCAAGAGGAATATTTACACTTCGTCTTATTTTTGTCTTCTTCTTTTAGAACTTGAACAATTTCTGCAGTCAGATCGGTGACGATCGACCAATCAGCTTCTGCCACTTCAGCTCCGACTCCAAAATGCTGGCCACCGCCTCCTGGTAACAAACCTTGCCCCCTTTTTAGCCATATAGGGGAATAACATAACTAGCTGCTACTAATATGCTAATGCTACCATGCATTATCATTGCCATACTAATATGATAAAGCTAATGCTACCCCCAGGAGCGGGCTGTGTAAGCTGTGGTCTGTCCCTGATTGCAACCTGATTCGGACCCTGAGAGGTGGGTGGAGCTCATCTGAATGTTAAATATTACTATATCTAATTAACCCTGACCCCACCCCCTCTTCTGTGATTGGCTGAAGGACACAACACCAATGTGGGCGCTGTCGTTTTCCGTCCACAAGCTGGACTCTCTCTCAACCCGTCGGATGTCAACTTGGCCTCATGTGCCGCGGATGGATCGGTGAAGCTGTGGAACCTGGACAGGTAAGGAGGCGAGAAGGAAGGAGACAAGGAGGGAGGGGACGTTTATTCACTGACTCTCTGTCTGTGGTTGCTGTAGCGATGAACCGGTGGCAGACATCGAGGGTCACAGTGAGCGAGTGTCTCGAGTGTCGTGGCATCCATCAGGAAGATTCCTGGGAACGACCTGGTAACAACCACTGTTTGTTTGTTTGTTTGTTTTTTGTTTGTTTGTTTACAGTTATAACTTGTGGTGTCTGGTTATTTGTCTATTTACAGTTATGATAACTCGTGGCGTCTGTGGGATCTAGAAGTTCAGGAGGAAATCCTCCATCAGGAAGGTCACAGTAAAGGAGTGCATGACCTGAACTTCCATCCTGATGGCTCCCTGGCTGCTACCGGGTAACGACTAAGCGCTGCACTACTTGCTGCACTAAGCATTACACTATTTGCTGCACTACACTATTTGCTGCACTGTTTACTGGGTAATGAGTACAGACCGTTACTGGCTTCCTGTGTAATTTCTTTTTACTTTAGTAAAATGAGTAATCTGTAGTACTTGTACTAAAAGTATGTTTTGTGGTCCTTTTTTTTTTTTTTTCTTTTGTTTTTTAATTATTAGATGTTAATCAATAAATTAACATTGATCCTTCCTCTTTGGCCCCGCCCCCCTCTGTGTGTGTGTCTGCGTGGCTGGTGCTCTTGGGTTTTGTCCAATCAGAGGGCTGGATGCATTTGGCCGGGTGTGGGACCTTCGGACAGGACGCTGCGTTGTTTTCCTGGAGGGACACCTGAAGGAGATTTACAGCCTACATTTCTCCCCCAATGGGTCAGAACAGCACAGAGAACACATAGCCAATGACAGCACAGAGAATAGCAGACCTCACCTGTTTGTGTTTTGTTCTCAGGTATCACCTGGCAACAGGAAGTGGCGATAACACCTGTAAGGTCTGGGAGCTGAGGAACAGGAAGTGTCTGTACACAGTCCCCGCCCACCAGAACCTGCTATCAGCTGTCCGCTTCCAACGTAAAACTTTATTTAAACTTTTAAATAGTACCTTTTTTTTCTTTTCCCACCAAATGCATGACCAGATTTTTGTTTTTTATGCACAGCCACCGATGGTCACTTCCTGTTGACCGGTGCCTATGACAACACAGCAAAGGTTTGGAGTCATCCCAGCTGGACACCGTTGAAGACACTCGCAGGACATGAGGGGAAGGTACAAATACTATAATACTGTGCTGTGATTGGTTCATTATTGATTGGCAGGGTTGGGGTTAATGTCACACCTGTTTTCAGGTGATGGGTGTCGACGTGTCACCTGATGGAAAGCTGATCGCCACCTGCTCCTATGACCGGACCTTCAAACTCTGGCTGTCTGAGTGATGTCACAGGAGCAGAAATAAAACGTCTATTTTGAAATGTTTTGTCTTTTTTTTTTTTTTTTATCAAATAAAAGTTGACATGAATCAAACCTAACATATGACTGATAAATAATATTTAATTATTTACAGATAAATTATATTGTGTTACACATTTTCTTTTATTGAACGTTTTCTGTCATCAAACAAGCAGTCAAAGTATGATAATGCTAATAAAATTAGCATTATAATATTAATCAGCCACGTCACTCCGCTGCCGCTTCGCGCTGCCGCTCCCGGTGGACCACAAGCCCCTTGCTTATCAGGTCCGGTACCTCCACGGCAAGCCACGGCGCGAGCCCCAGCGCCATAAGGTGCGCCAGGCCGAAACGTGGTGCGTTGCGCGCCCAAAGCGGCGCGAAGTGTTCGGTCAGACAGATGCGACCGCCCCGATACATCTTTGCGGTCTTCCCGTCCAGCTCCGGAACCGCCACCTCAGGCGCCGTGTCCGGGTACGTCACAGGGATGTCAAACTCCAACCGGAACTCGTAGCGCAGCAGCTCGTGGATGAACCAGCACGTGCCGGTCCAGCGCGTTCCATCCGGGTTAGACTCCAGCCGGAACCAGTCGTTGTCCGCCGCCTTGTTCTGCTCCACGAAACGGATCAGCGCTTGGTACTCTTCCTTCAGCCGCTGCGGCCACAGCGCGCGGTCCCGCGGTCCCGCGTGCGTCTTCAGCAGCGGGATCTGCGACACGGCCCTGCGCGCGCTCTCGTCCGCCATGTTGTGTCCAAAAAGTTAGTTTTGTCGGGTTCAGGTCTGTCTTCAGTCCGACTCCCAGCGCTGATGTGGACTTCCGGACTCGAAACACATCCTGTACATGATTTTCAAAATAAAACCCCTTTCCCGGATTCACATTCTGTAGAGGATTTTCAAAATAATACTCCCCCACCGGCGTGCAGTAGCGCCACCTGGTGTGTGAGAGGTTCTATGTTCGACTTATATACTACTACTACACATGTTCTATCTACATACTATATACAAACTCAAGAACATAGAACCAAAAAAAACATTTTTGTAAAAATGTTGTAGACCTTACAGACATGCAGCATTTTTTTATGACATATGACATAAATCCTGCTACTCATGAGCACACATCCCTTACATGATTTTCTAAATAAAACTTCCCAAGCGGCGTGTGAAGCATTTTTTTTTTGTTTATTTTCTGTTGAAACACAATAATGTAACCATAATCCTGCTGCTCACAAGCACACATCCTGTACAGGATTTTCAAAATAAAGCTCCCCAACCGGCATGTGAAGTATTTTTTCAGTTTATTTTCTGTTGAAAGACAAACATATATGACATAAATCCTGCAAGAAGGATAGATAACAGCTCGAAACTAGGATGCATAATGTGTTTCACTCTCACACACAGATGATTATTGCATTCTGGGCAATTTAGACACCAGGTTGTGTTAACCCAGAAGAAGAATGACTGAATAAAATACGATAGAGATATAAAAAGACTGAACCTACAGACATGGCTCATGAGACTGATGACAACATCATGTTTACTACGTGTTGTTTGCTTTAAACGTTTCTGTCAGGCCAGCCTGGATGCACATCTGATAGAAGTGGCCCTGCTGCCGGAAGAGCTCGGAGGGTGAGTCCATCTCTGCAATGGAGCCTTGATCCATCACAACAACCCTGAGACGCGGAAACAAGACAAATTATTGTTTGCAATATAAATAAAACTGACCTGACCAGATTTGACCAGGGGTGTACCTGCTGTAGTCTAGGATGGTGTTGAGGCGGTGAGCAATGGTCAGGATGGTGCAGTCCTTAAACTGAGTCCGAATGGTGGACTGGATCAGCTGGTCCATATTCAGGTCCACAGCTGCCGTGGCTTCATCAAGAACCAGGATCCTGGTCTTCCTCAGCAGAGCTCGGGCCAAACACAGCAGCTGCCGCTGACCCACACTGCAAATATACACAGTAATTCAATCTCACTGTTCCCCTGTTTCTATACAATTACATCATCAATATATCAGCATGGCAACAGGCAGGTAAAAGGTGAACCTCAGGTGGCTGAAGGTACCTGAGGTTCTCGCCTCCTTCGCAGCACTGGTGGTTGAGTTTTTGTGGCAGAGCAGACACAAAGGTGTGGAGGTGAGCCAGCTGCAGAGCTCTCCACAGCTCCTCATCTGAACAGGTGTCGAACGGGTCCAGGTTCATCCTCAGAGAACCTGAGAACAGCACTGGGTCCTGAAGAGCAAACGTCAGAGGTCACTTTAACCCTGCCGCCATCATAGTGCCTGCAGAGTTTGTGTCTCACCTGAGGGATGATGGTGATTCTGGAGCGAAGCTCATGAAGGCCGATCTGAGCGATGTTGATCCCATCAATGCAGATCCGTCCCTTAGTTGCCTCAAGGATCCGGAAGAGTCCCAAAGCCAGGGAGGACTTCCCAGCTCCAGTCCGTCCAACGATCCCCACCTGCAGATTCATCAGGAAATCATCAAGAAAAGTTCCTGTGCCAAGACCGACAGCTATGGGCACCATACAGGACTCTACTAACTTTCTTAAGATGTTAAAAGGTTGTATCTAGCTATCTAGATCGAAAGATAGATTGACAGATAGATTGATAGATATATAGATAGATAGAAATAAAGAAATACATATATGACATACTATACATATTGATTTTTAGGTTGCTGTTGGATGTAGCTAATAATGTGAAATCAAAAGAGAAAAATAAATAAAATATTAGTTTTATTTATTTTGCCCCTGTTGGATTAGATATCTATATACGGTAGTTACATTGAAGTTTGAATTAGTTGAGGTTGAGTTTATATACAACGGTAGCATGAAAAAAAATAAATCAAACAGCAGACCTGTCAAGTAACGAAGTACACATACTTCGTTACCTTACTTAAGTAGAGTTTTTGGGTATCTATACTTTACTGGAGTAATTATTTTTCAGTCGACTTTTTACTTTTACTCCTTACATTTTCATGCAATTATCGGTACTTTCTACTCCTTACATTTTTTAAACAACCTCGTTACTCATATTTCATTTCGGCCTTGGTTTTTTCATTGTTAAAAAACGTAGACTGAATTTGATTGTGATTGGATGAGAAGTATAAACATATACCATTCCGACACACTATTGGTCTGTCGCCCCTGCCTGTTACAAATCACGTCACACGCAAGCAAGCTTCGAAGCAGTGGTTTTATGGAATTGTAGTTCAGGTGTGAAGCACGTAGCGATGCTTCGGTGTCGCGACTCGCGTTGCGGCCAGTACTGTGCTTCCACTCGCGTTGCTTCCACTCGCGTTGCCGCCAGTACCGTGCTTCCACTCGCGTTGCTTCCACTCGCGTTGCCGCCAGTACCGTGCTTCCACTCGCGTTGCTTCCACTCGCGTTGCTTCCACTCGCGTTGCCGCCAGTACTGTGCTCAGTAGCACACATATATGGTTCTTTAATGCATTTGCATTATACAAAAATGCATTCATTTTCATTTGGCATATATGGGGCTGAATTTTTCAACATAACATTTTAATATAACATTATTTATTATAGCCCTTAGAAAAATTATGTTTTTGTTTTTTTTTGGGGGGGGGGGGGTCGTGTAGAGCACTGTAGGGCCCTGTGGCGCAGGGCCTATAACATTTGATGGCTTTTTTTTCTCTTTAAATTACTTTTACTTTTCTACTTTAAGTAGTTTTGAAGCCAGTACTTTTACACTTCTACTTGAGTAAAAATCTTGAGGTGATACTTCAACTTCTACAGAAGTCTTTTTAAACCCTAGTATCTATACTTCTACTTGAGTAATGAATGTGAATACTTCTGACACCTCTGTTAAACAGAATCCCCACCAAATCCTGTGCCTAAGGAGGATAAGCTGCTATCCACTGACCCTGCTAACTGGCCTTCAGTTCTGACAGAATTAGAGCGGAGCTGGTTTGCAGAGGACCAAGTGAGGTTAGGGTTAGTGAGGTACCGGCTGACTTTGTTTTCCCCATGAATGAGGTGGATGGGAGAAGTTGCCATCACCAGTATTTCAAAAAGAAATTAGTTAATGGTGAAAAGATTTCCAGAAGTTGGTTGGTGAATTCAGAGAAAAACAACAACCTTTTCTGCTTTTGCTGTAAACTATTTTTGAAGAAGTTTGTATTTTAATAATATAAGCAATAAAATAATGGTGGTGTTTGGGCTTGGGGGCTGGGGGGGGGGGGGGGGGGGGGGGGGGGGCGCCAATGGATGTTTCGCCCAGGGTTTATCGGTGCTGACCTTCTCTCTGTCCTTGATGCTGATGGATATTCCCTTTAAGGCCCAGTCCAAACCTTTACGGTACTGCAGTCCATAGTCATCAAACTGGATGGTTCCAGTGGTGGGCCAAGCTGCAGGCAGCAGACCGGACGGCAGCGTCCAGGCAGCCTGAAAACAAACGGATCAGAGGAGCTGTGTCAGGAGATCAGTACCGTTATCAGGTCAAATGCAGAAATACTTCAGACTGAGAGTGCACCTCTTTGGGTGTGTCAGCGTATTCCTTCACTCTCTCCACCGACACAATGTTGTTCTCCACATCAGTCCAGGATCTAACAATCCAGCTTAGTATCCCCGTCACCTGCAAACACAAATACTGTGTCATTCACAGAGTCATTACAACTGAGCTTCTCTCACTTCCAAAGGCCTGCAGTAAAATTTCGGTATTATATGGCCTCATATCATCTTCAAATATATCTTCCCCTGAGAAGGTCAAAGATAGTAGGGAAAAGGAGCTTGGCTTGGGTTTGTCAGATGAGTGGTGAAAAAAGGCACTGATGAGGGTTAATTTTACATCTTTGTGTGCTCATCTTAGTTTAATCCAATTTAAGGTCCTCCATAAAATTCAAATGATGTGGCTGATCCCCAGCACATCATTACCATATGTTTTTTCCTTTCCCAAGTTAGTCTGACTTCTGGTCATATTTCTCTAAATCATTAAGCAAAGCCCTTAATATCACGTATTCCAACTAGTCTCTCGAAGGAAAATTTTGATGTTGTTGTCTTTGCCTTGCTCATAGCCAGCAAATGCATTTTGTTACATTTGAAAAGTCCAAATGCCGATCCGTCTACTTCTTGGTTAAAGGATTTAATGTCTTTTTTATCGTTGGAAAACGTTAAATAGATACAAATAGATATAAATCTCTAAGACGTTCAGCAGCCAATTTTTATAAAAGATGGTAACCACTCATCACTTATGTTAACACACGCACCTCTCTGGATCCTAACTAAATTTAATAATAAGATTGTACACACTGAGCATTTTTATTTACTTATCTATTGTCCTTAATATTAGTAAATTAGTAATATTCTTTCTCCATTACCTCCCTTTACATGTTATATTATTTATTTTAGTCTATTATTCATTTATTTCCTTTTACCTCACCATTCAATTAATTTTCTCATATTTTTTTTACTTATTTTCGTACTTTCTTCAAATTATTTATATATCATTGTTATTATTATTATATTATTATGTTATAATATATTATTTATTATATTGTTATTTTCATTTTATTTAATTTTATTTCATTTGTGATTTTTTTTAACATAATTTATTTTATTTACCTTGTATTGATAACCGTGAAATGCTGATCTCCAATAAAAAAAGATATAAAAAAATAAAAATACATGTGACTCCAGTTTGTAAATTGTGCGTTTGACCTGGAGAGAGTGTGTCACTGCTAATCCCACGATGCCTGGGCTCAGTTCAGCCCGATTTCGCACTGACAGGATGGCGGCGGCCAGAACCAGCAGATTCCCCAAAAACTCCAGATTCACCGCCAGCCATCTGACGGAAACCACCAGATCAGTGTTATCATAATATCAAATATCATGCAAGCACAATGTAAAAATACGGTAATGAACCTGGTGGCAACAAAGCGAGGGAAGTAGGCCTCCTGATTGTTGTCGATGCGATAGTCAGCCTGCAGTACAAATTGTCGCTGTTTGCCAAAGGCTCGAATAATGCAGGCGCCCTGCACCGTCTCGTTGAAGTGGCTGTAGATCGGTGATCGACTTACTGCTTCCAGCCGTCTCAGCTGACACGATGTCGCCACATAGAAACTCTGCAGACCAGAAGCATAAAAATAATAGTTTCAGAACAGACTTGAGCTGAATGTTGGAGACGGTCAGATAAAAATTTTACCTGAATGAAGATGTAGAGACAGGTGAGTGGCAAGAGCACCAGCCCTGTGAAAGGAGTTGCCAGCAGCACGATGATGCAGACCTCCAGCAGCTTAAACATGTATCCCAACATCATCTTCAGCCCCTCAGGAATCATGCAGTCAATGGCATCGATCTCCTTTGAAAAACGGTTCAGCAGGTTTCCGCTGGGCGTAACCTCGAAGAAGGACATAGGCGAGTGCAGGATGCTGTGTATCAGGTCAGCGTGGAGGTGGTGCGATGCGACAATGCCCCCTAGAGCGATGGCCAGCGTCGTCCCAAACATGGCCGCTCCTGAACATGTAAACACATGATAAAGACCCTGTTATGTCAGAGAACTTGATCACTGATCAATAGGAGTGATTTAGACCCAGGTTGAACATCCATACTGGCCCCTCATTGGTCAAAGGCTGACCACAGGTTACATGACTGCAGCCTCACCTAGGGCATAAAAGACCGCCCCAAACAACTCCTCCTCGCTTTGCCATGATCCTAACTCGCCGTGAACTCATCGCCGTCCACAGCTCGCTGGATTACTAAGGGAAACGCTGAGAAGTCTCCCGACTTTTCCCTCCCTTATTTGAGAATCTTTTTCGGAAAATTTTGTTTCTTTCCTTAAGCCACAAGTCAGTAACTCGTGGGACGAGTCCAGACTTCTCGTCACTCATTTTTATTCTTGTTAATTTCCTTTCCCTTATTAATTTTCCTTTTTTTCCTCTTTTATTTTTATTTTTCGTTCCACCAAATCTAGATTTTACAGAGACAGCTGTTCTCCAATTTTTACCTACAGAAGGATGGAAGGAGAGAGACAAATGACTGTGATTGCCGTTTTCTCTTTCTAACCTTACTAGTTTAAGGATCAGCCACTAGTACTAACTTAACCGAGCCGCCATCTTGGTGTAACCACCCACATGGCCCTTTCCCCCTTTCTCCTCTCTAGCCACACCCCCTCACAGATACCTGTATATGTTTTGTTTGCTGTAGAGATAGTTGTTTGCTGTGTTCATAGATAGGGTTGCTACTGTTTATTCATTTGTTTAAGCATTTATCGGTAAATATCATCAACATCTGCCTGAGTGACCTCAGACCCACCCTGGGTGACGCCCAGTGCTCCGAACACGGTCAGTTTCAGCTCATGATCTATCTGTGTGCCATTCATGGGCAGGTCGTCAGCCCACAGGCTCAGCCAATAGCTGTAGGCCAATGAAGCAGCTTGCTGGAAGGCACAGAGGAAGATGATGGTCATGATGAAGGTCAGGCCAACGGTCCTGAAGTACTCTCTATACATCTGCAGCTTCACCTGACCACAGAATAAAAACTATCGTTAGGGTCATAGCATGGCAGGTTCATCACATCATTCAAACATCAGATTTATTCCATGTTTGTGTTGTTTCTGATGATGATGATGAGGAGGAGGAGGAGGACCCACCCTCCCAGTGTGAGCCTCATCAGCCTGGGTGAGTTTCCCAGAATCCTCGGGGTCCTGATCGACAGCCTCCATCATCTGAACACTGGCACCGCTCAGGTCACAGCTGGAAACAACGTTTATCATAAATTATCACAGATATGAGAATGAATTAAAAACACAGTCAGATGACTCTGTTAATACTTTAGTCTGTGTATTTAAGTACCTGATCAGCTGCTCCTGAGACAGATCAATAGAGAAATCCGTCATACTGAGGCGAGACAATGACTTCCTACTGCCTGGAACACAAACAAACACAAACATGATGTTGTACAGTGAAGATAAAGTTTCACTATCAGGACGTTTAACTGTAACATGATCAGTTTATTGAGCAGTGTATTGGTCAGTTTGTCTTACTCTTGTCCCTGTGGGCAGAGCTCTCTTGGCACTGTGGTCCACTGAAGGTGTGGATGAGGTGGGCAAATGCTCCCTTTCGGTCCATGAGCTCTGTGAACGATCCCATCTCGGAGATCTGACCCCCTTCCATCACCAGCACCAGGTCTGCCTTGGACAGGAAACTGAGGCCGTGAGTCACCAGCAGCCGAGTCTGTACAACAACCAACACAATGAGCTGTCCACTGGTGGTGAACCATGATTGAGGGGTCACATAAAAATGATAAAGACTTTAAACCTCAATGTCCTGAAGTGTCCCACCTTGTCTTTCAGGAGACCTTTGGGTCCAATGACTCGATCAAAAATGTGTTGTCCCACATGACCATCGACGGCTGACAGTGGGTCATCTAGCAGGTAAACATCTGACTTCCTGTAGACAGCCCGAGCCAGGCTTACCCTCTGCTTCTGACCTCCGGACAGGTTCAGACCCTGCAGTAATTGTCAGTAAATATAAAAACATTGTCAATAAACGTAAAGACATCCTCAGTAAACATGAACACATCATCAGTAAACATAAACACATTGTCAATAAACATAAAGACAACATCGGTAAACATAAACACATTGTCAATAAACATAAACACATTATCAGTAAACATAAATACATCATCAGTAAACATGAACGCATCGTCAGTAAACACAATGTCAGTAAACACAATGTCAGTAAACAAAGACAGTAAATATAAACACATTGTCAATAAACATAAATACATCATCAGTAAACATAAACACATTGTCAATAAACAAACACATTATCAGTAAACATAAATACATCATCAGTAAACATAAACACACCATCAGTAAACACATTGTCAGTAAATAGAAACACATTGTCACTAAACATAAACACATTGTCAGTAAACACAATGTCAGTAAACATAAACACATCATCAGTAAACATAAACACATCATCAGTAAACACATTGTCAATCACCATAAACACATCATTAGTAAACATAAACACATCCTCAGTAAACACAAACACATCCTCAGCAAACACATTGTCAGTAAATATAAAATATTGGCAATAAACATAAACACATCCTCAGTAAACACGTTGTCAATAAATATAAAAACATTGTCAATAAACATAAAGACATCATCAGTAAACATGAACGCATCGTCAGTAAACACAATGTCAGTAAACACAATGTCAGTAAACACAATGTCAGTAAACAAAGACAGTAAATATAAACACATTGTTAATAAACATGAATACATCATCAGTAAACATAAATACATCACCAGTAAACATAAACATATTGTCAGTAAATTTAAACACATTGTCAATAAACATAAACACATTACCAGTAAACAAGCCTGTGAATATTCTCATTCATCCAGGTCATAGTTATCTCAAGGAGATTAAATCGAACGCAACTGGACTTGGTTATTTGTCTTTGAAGACATTTCACCTCTCATCCAAGAGGCTTCATTAGTTCATGTTTTTTGTTGTCTGCATCTCAGATTAAACCGTAGGTGGTTTCTGTAATCTGCAGTTTTCCAAGATCGATTTAATCTCCTTGAGATTATAAGTAAACATAAACACATCCTCAGTAAGCACAAACACATCATCAGTAAACATAAACACATCCTCTGTAAACACATTGTCGGTAAATATAAACAAATCATCAGTAAACATAAAGAAATCCTCAGTAAACACATTGTCAGTAAATATAAACACATTGTCAATAAACATAAACACATTGTCAATAAACATAAACACATCAGCAGAGCTAACGTCAGTGTGTACACTTCCAGCAGGAGGCAGCATTGGTACCTTCTCCCCAATCTCAGTGGCATCTCTTGCGGGCAGGATTTCCAAGTCGGGCAGCAGAGCGCAGGCCTCCACCACGCGGTGATACCAGCTCTCCTTCCTCTCCTGGCCAAACAGAATATTGTTCTTCATGGTGGCGTTCTGGATCCAGGCCTGCTGGGGGACGTAGGCCACCGAACCCTATAGTCAAATTTAAACAATGATCAATCTGGTGATTGGCTGTTCACTAAATGCACCTGTCTTCTGAATTGATCTCACCCTGACAGATAAACTGCCGCTCCTTCTCTCTATCTCTCCCAACATGGCAGACAGCAGTGACGACTTTCCTGAGCCAATATGGCCAACCACGGCCACCAGGGCGCCAGTCTTCACCGACATGTTAATTTTCTCCAGACACGGCGGCCCATCAGCCGACCAGGCAAAGAATCCACCCTTGATGGTCACTGCGTCCCCATCTGAGGATGAAATGATGCTTCCTGCTAACATTATGTTGTCACATCAATACTTTTCCTTATTTGTGATCACCTGTCATTTAAACATTTGTCATGTGACCTGGTGTGATGATGCAGCTTCTGTAAATCATAACGTCTTCATGAATTTTCTCTCCTCGACCAATACCCAGCTAACAACAAGCTAGTTTTGAAAACGATCACCATCTTCACATGAAGTATGTTGATCAGGTGTGTGTTGCTATTCATACCTGTATTATGAGGCAGTCTCTCCACATCGTCAGGCTTCAGCTCATCCTGCAGCAGGAAGTTTCCCAGACGTCTGAGTGAGACAAAAGCCTAAAAGCAAACAGACACTACAGTGTCTCTGCTGTCTTAAACACTACTGAGTATTTGACATTGCAGGGTTCTGATTGGCTGAGACTTACCTGCATGGTAGTGTTCATGGCGAAGGGAAGCTGACTTAGAGGATTCTTTAAAATGTTGACGAGAAGGACCGAAACAAAGATCTTCTGAGCATCCAGAGTGTTTCGCTCATCGATCAGAACATAGACTGCAAACACTGCAATTAAAATCTGACACCACGGGGAAATAATTAATTATCTGCTTGTTAAAAATAATAAACTTAAAAATTTAGAACATTTTGTAAGTTCAGTAAAGGTAAAGAAGAACCAGCACAGAACGCAAGTGTGTTTTTTAATGGCAGCAATTTGGATTTGTGTCTTCACACTTTGAAACCATCAAAATGGTGACAAAAGACGGACAGGTGAGTCTCACCAGGAAGGAGGAAGAGTTAAAGGAAGCCAGAGAGATGGAATAGAGGATCTGAGACTTTCGCAGGGCGTTCAGTTCTCTGTCTCGCAGCTCGCCAATACGCCGCAGGAAGGCATTCTCCCAGGCGTAGAACTTCAGGATCTTCACACCATTCAGGATCTCGTTCATCAGTTTAATCCGACCATCCATGAACTTCATCTGGACCTCCTGAGATGAACACACTGCTGTCTCTACCATCACAACTAATAAAGGTTGAAACAAACCAAAAAAAGGAGGAATCCAAGTTTCCTCACCTGCAGTTTGCTCCTCATCTTAGCAATGAATCCGTTCAGAGGGAAGAGCAGGACGACAGTGGCGATACCGGCTAAAGCAGAAGCACCGAGCACCTATCAACCAATCACAGAAAGAGGCTGTTATAAGACGTCACAGATGTTATTGATATCTATCTATCTATCTATCTATCTATCATTTCAGTTCTCTCTGTCACTTGAACTGAATCTCAGAGCATTTTGTTTCTACCTTCCACAGGAAAAAGAAGCAGAGCGCGATCTCGGCAGGCGCCATCCACACACTGTTGAAGTAAACCACGCAGTCCATCAGCTTCTGGGTATCGGCTGAAACCAGGTTGATAATTTCTCCCACCGTGCACTTCTGCCGAGCTGTACTGCTCATCACCAGACACTGTTCAAATAATAAAACTTAGTTAACAACATTCATGGTGTCAGAGCTCATCAGGGAGAGTTATATTTTTCCTTTACCTTTCTGTAGATGAGGCCCATGACCGCAGTTTTCAGTCTCATTCCCACAGTGAAGCAACGATACATATACTGATGGTGCAGCAGAGACTGCAGGCAGGACAGCAGGAACAGTAGCGAGGCAAATAGGTAACCCTTCCACATGGCTGTGTCCTGGTCCCGCATGAAGCCCAGCAGAAGGCTGACAACACATAATAACATGAACAATATACATGGTGAACAAGTTAAAAAACACAAATATTGGTAATTGACAGCACTTTCTAGGTAACCAGTGACTTCCTGCTGATCAGTTGATCCTTTTCATCCTATTCAACAGCAAGGAAAAATGTCTGATCATACCAGGAACCGCCCTGGTGTGGTTTACATCATTCCAGACAGACTACCTGCTCTCAGGGACAGTCAATATCACTCCAGTGAAACAAGGAGTCCTACAAGTTTGTGTTTTGGGCCCACTTTTAGTCTGCATCTACATGCTGCCCCATGGACACATCGTTTTGAAATATGGGCTAGGTTTTCACGTCGACACAGGCAAACCCCATCCTCTCTGGTCCAAAACCTTGGTGCCATGTTTGACAGCCCCATCATATAACTGCAATTTTATTTAACCATCACTGGCTTCCACATTGAGTACAAAATCCTTAAGGTAACATACAAAGCTGTTTGTGGATCTGCCACCCATTATCTTTGTGACCTTATTCAAATGTACACACCCTCCCGCCAACTTCACTCTAGTAATATTAGCATCTGTGTGGGCAGCACTTTGACCTTTGACCTCTTAGGCACCAACCTGAGCACCTGTGGCACAGTGAACATGAAGGCGTCATGGAGGAGCAGGCACAATGTCCCACACAGGAAGTCTGGACCGAAGCTCTGTCCCAGTGTATGAAGGAGGAAGAGACCATAGCTACTCTTCTTCCTCCTCTTCCTCAGTAGTTGAGTTTTTTCTGTCAGCTTGGCAGAACCAACAGATGAAGAACAGGAAGGTCCAGAACCACCAGGCTCCTTCCTGCAGAACATTATAGAAGTTACATAGTTACATTTCTTTATTACCCTACCCTCAGTTCAAATATTATGTAAAGTGTCTCACTGCAGCTCTGAACAGTGCTGAGTCCAGGCCGTCTCCATGTCAGACAGGATCCGGACGGAGGAGTCCCCATCCCGCAGGGACCACAGGTCTGCAGCCTGCAGGGGGCGTCGGTAGCCACGAATTACTAAACTGACAAACAAAGCACAATAGATGTTTCATTGGCGTACAAATGTGTTTCACAGTGACACAAACATGTTTTGCTGGACTCAACATGTTTCGTAGGAACATGTGAATTAACTCACAGACCTGTAAAAACTTACATCACAGTGTGAATATAAAGATTATGTTTCTTCTTCTTGTTCTCTGACCTCCTTTGGCTGTTACACACAGTGAAGTGGACCTTTAGTGGTTAGTGTGGTTAGAGGAGTTTGTTTCAGCAGGTTATAGCCCATGTTTTGTCTCTTCCAGTACTCTGTAATGTAAGTCATCTCTACAACAATCCTTTTGCATGATTTTTGTTGTCATGACAGCTGCACCAGTGTAAAGTTACCTTAGCAGTGGCTCTTAGCTGCTTTATTTGTTTATTTTATTTACATGAATCATTTACATTTATTATTAACATTCATTTACACGGCAGAAACATTAAAAATCATTTTTACACTGCAGGTTTCAGAGCATTATCTGATCCTGCAGCGAAACACCAAATCAAGAATATAAAGATTACATTTCTTCTTGTTCTCCTCCTTTTTCCGTTTGTATTTCAGAAACAACATTATTTAATTAATCAGATATAGATGGCATGGACACAAAACTATCCTGGCAGCTGCTTGGTGTTGTCTGGGGATTTTTGTTGAATTTAAGTTTCTACCTGCTGAACCAAAAGAAGAAAAACCTGGAGAGAAAAGAGGCATCTTCTTCTGGACACTGATTCTGATGAGAAGAAAAAACAGAAATTCACATTTACCATCATATATCAATATCAATAGGAGCATGTGTGTGTCATATTTGGGCGTGCATGTGTCGTACCTGGACATAGGTGTGTTTGGCAGACAGTGGTCGTCGGTCAGAGAAGCAGCAGAGGATGAGCTGAATGAGCTGGAGGGAAAAACAGGCGAAAACTGCCATGAAAGGAACAGCTCGTGATGAAAAACCCTGAAAAAAAAGACAGAGCTGTACTGTGTTGTCAGATACAGCACAGTTATTTTAAAACTCAATATTCCTCCCTCCTTTCCAAGAAACCTAAGAAATTAGCAGCTATGTACGAACTGCTGCCTATGAAATGATTAACACAAACACACATTAACTTATGTATACATTGACACTTCCAGAGGAGAGTAAATTTAGATCTGAGTCCCTGCCAGAAAGCTCAGTGAGCTGTGAAATACTGCGACCCATGGTTTAAATGGTTGAAACCCTCTTTTCTATACTGTATATAGCTGTTGGAGCTGACTCCGCTACACAATACAGCACAGCTCTGTATCAAAATCATCATCCATGTGCGTGCATCCATGAGGAAATAAATAAAATTTTATTCATATAACCCTCTGTCCTTAGACCCTTGATTCAAATAAAGAAAAACTACCTAAAAAACAATAATAGTTCAACTTAAAGTTAACCTGTTCAACTTAAACCCTGACATACCTGATCAATAATCTGTTCAACATTGACCTTCAGAGGAACAATGGAGCAAAGAACCAGAAGAGTCCAGAAGAGGAAAAGGAGAATGGACGATCGACAGCCCTTCATCCTCTCTACATGGATTATAACAACTGCCAGAACCTGAGGAAGGAAGAGGAAGTTCTCATGATGACATTTGGACATGTGGTCTTTGGGTATGGGGGGGTATGTGTGACGTACCAGAGTGGCACTTCGGACCAAAGGGCCCAGGAGGAAGACCATGTGGTTGTGGATCTCCTCATTCTTCTTCACCAGGAGGTAAATGATATCCAGAAGGCCAAACGTTGCCAGACTCAAACAAAGGATCTGCAGAAATACATTTTTCAATCATTAATGCTCCAAAATGACAACAGGATATGAAAACATGATTTTCATCAGACCAGAGAATTTTTTTTTTTTGCAAACTTCAAGCACTTCTGCAGATCGGTGGAGTATTGCACTGATGGTTGTCCTTTTTGAAAATTCTCCCATCTTCACACTGGATCTCTGGAGCTCAGCCAGAGTGACTACCAGATTTTTGTCACCTCTTTTACCCTGGCCCTTCTACCCCGATTGCTCAATATGGCTGGCAACCAGCTCAAGAAAAAGTCCTTGTTGAAACTTCTTTTGTTTAAGAATGATGGAGGCCACTGTGCTCTTGCAAACCTTCAATGCAGCAGACACGTTTTTGCTTTGACACAAACATGTCTCTGAGTTCCTTCTACCTCATGACTTGGTATATAGACAGGTGTTTGTCTTTGCAAATCATGCCCAATCAATTGAATTTATCACCAAACAAGGTGTAGAAACATCTCACATCTAACTCTAATTCTAACCCTAACCCTAGAGAAATGAAAGGCACCTGAGCTAAATTTCAATTTTTTAAGATCCTATTTTTGTCATTATGGTTTACTGAGTGTAGGCTAATGACTAATCCTAATCCTCCACATACCGTAATTAAGCAAAAATCCAAATTCTAATCCCAAACCCAAACCAGGTTTAGCCAGTCTTTGGTTTAAGATAATTCTTTTTTTACCATCTTAGTGCAGCAGAGTTTGGATAGTGGGATGATGCCTTGGTGAGGGCGGAGCTGCATGTAGAGCAGGTAGACAGGTGAACAGGTCCACAGGTAAACACAGGGGAACCACACCAGGATGGTGTGCTGGAAACACTGAGTTAGATCTGGCCTGGTGGTGTACCATGTCAGGTTCCAGTCCTGCGCATAGAAAACCCATTTTTTAATGAAAAAGTGACATTTTGTGATAATAGTACATGTTATAAATGTAGTATATTTGCACTCAAAGTTAAAATTATTTCAACTTTGAGTTTAAATTTTTGTACACTAAAATATGTTTGTTATTTTTTTGAGGTGGGAAAATAGGACTCAAATTTGATCAGCACTGCCTAATTTGACAGCTTGATCAGAGTTTTGTGAGTCTGGTGCCATTGTTTTAAATGAAATGGGATGCGAAGAGCAATTTACTGCAGCTCAGTCCACTTTTTTTGGACTTTGTGCCCATTTAACTACCACGAAGCTGTCTGTTTCATTACTTTATATTCATATACTAAATATATATATGTCTATTAAATGGCAATCTGCATGAAAAAATGAAGAACAAGGGAAAGAAAATGGTTATAACCATACACTTGTTATGTTTATATCTATATTTTACATTACATTTTTGTGTATTTAATAACAAAGACTCATTAAAAGTGTTTTTATCGGCATCTAAATATAAAAAATATAAAGTGAAACTCACCCAGAGAGGATCCAGACCACTGACGCTGCATAGATCTTCCATCTGTCCTTGTTTTTTTTCTTCTCGTACTATTTTTAATCTCAGAAACCTTCTTCCTACTATCCAGAAATCTCTGCTGCTGTTGCTGAAACTTTCTGAACAAAGGCTGCTGTATGCAGGTTTGACATTACTGTATGTCCTGAATTACACAACAACGGTAACACTGACATGATAAATAACTCTGTGTGTGTGTGTCTTCAATGGATGGAAGAATGACCTCAAGCTCCCTTACTCTTAGTTAACATGTCTTGTTTTATTTTGTTTTTTTTTCCGTATCAACACTAATGTATGCTTTGTATTATTGAAATATCCTGTAAAGGTTTTTATTTGAAGTTTGTACAATTAAAAAGATCTCGCCCTGTGTACACATTCATGTTATTATTTTATTGCATGTTACTAGTTTTTTTCTATGTTTTTATGCTTTCTCATCTGTCAGTTTGCTGGAGATTGTGATGATTCCCTTTTTAAATAATGTAAACAATAAAAACCATGTTATCATATTAGGGAAAATTACAGTAAGAACTGGATGAAATCTGTGCAGGGAGGGCAAGAAGGGGCCTTTGTAATCTTGTGACAGAAGTGGTTAGAGGAGGGTGGAAAGAACAGCAGGTATTTTGTTTATTTTAAAAAAAGAAATGCAGAAATAAACTTATTAACCAACTAAAAATTGGAGATAGAATCTGCATTTAATAATTTTAGCACATAATGCTCCAAAAAGGTAAATACTTTCACAACTAAAGATAAAAAAAAAAAATTCAATCACCAGGCAATGATGGGCTTACCTCTGAGTTTTATAAAGTATTTACCTTAAAATTTATTATAAAATGATTGTCTCCATATTAGCAAAGTGTAACTTATGGCCTTATGTAATTAAAGAGATTTACAATAAGTAAATAATTAACTTTCTGTTTAAAAAGTACTTTTTAAAATGTATTAATGTGTCCTTATGCTGCTGGTAAACGTAATCACAAATATTTAACTATATAGGGGTATTCATTTACTAATTTACTAATTAAGTTTTAGAAAGACAGCATAAAACTCCTATTTTCTACTTTTAGAATAAAATACTACCAAAAGGATTGCAGTTTATTACGGTTTATATTTGCACACATACTACTCAACCCACTATTGTGTAACTAACTATTAGCACTGAGGACTACAGTGAGTTTTGTTTTTTCTCCAGACCCCACTTTTTTGTTTAATTAAATTATTCATTTAAAGTAGATTTTTTTAAGCAAAACTGACACAAATATTAGAAAACATGGGTCTTGTTTCTAAACTGCAATACCGACCAACCACCAGGTAGTTCACCAGTGAGCTGCTTCTCAACCAGAAGAAGAAGAAGAAGAAGGAAAAAGAAGAAGAAGAAGAAGAAGAAAAAGAAGGCGCTACAATAACAGACTTGGTCCGCCATTTTACCTTCTTTTCAGCTGCTTTCAGTCTGACTTTCTGCTTATTTCGTCTTCACATTAACTAGAAATCAATTTTATCTTTATCGTCACCTGCGCGCGAGGCAGGACGCCGTAGCAGCTGTGATGGCAGCCGACCGGCGCGAGGACAAAGGTGAGGCCCGCCGCTGGATGCTTTGTTAGCATGGCTGCTGTCTTTGTTCATCAGCGGCTCAATTACAGCAGTTTATTGATATGTTATTACTTTGATGTCAGTGATCAGTTCACATGTTATTATTCACATATATGTTGTCCACGTGTTATTGTGATGTATGTTGTTCAACATGGTGTCTGTTAGCATCTGCGGCTAACTGTTAGTCTGCGGCCTCGCTCAGTCCTATAGTATTATTTATCTAATCCACGATCTCTTCTGATCACTTATCAAATTAATGTAATGTCATTTTTATTTGTATATGACAGTGTTATATATATATATATATATATATATATATATATATATATATGAGTGAGAGGACGGGGAGGAAATAGATGGATATACTTAATTAATCCCAAACTGGAAAATTACAGCGTAGAAGCAGCATTGCACAAAATACAACACAATGTAATAAAAAGAAGAATGAAGACAAATTAAGTTAGTAAAATAAAATGCAATTAAAAAAGGTATAAATAAGTAGTGCAAGAATAAAGTGCTACATCAAAAGTTTCTAAAGACATATAATAATGACTGTAGTTATTTCCAGATTTTAGCATTTGTAAGGAGAGAAGTAAGACAGGAAATGGAGAGAGAAGTGGGGAGAGAAGTGAGGACAGAAGGAGGAAATGGGGAAAGAAGTGAAAGTTTTAACTAAAACTGATTTCTTTTGTGTGTTGTTTCAGATGGAGAGCTTAATGTTCTCGAAGATATTCTGACCGAAGCTCCAGATCAGGATGACGAGCTGTACAACCCTGAGACCGAGCGACATGTCAGTGACAAGAAAGGTACCAGTACTACTGATGGTACTTTTGATAAAATACTTGCAGCTGTAGTCGTGTCAGATCTGAACTTGTGTTTTTTTTGCCAGGAACAAAGAGGAAGAGTGAGCGCTCTGACAGCCAGGAACTGAAGAGGCTCCGCACCTCATCAAGCCACACCCCCTCCCGGTCATCCTCCACCAATAAGAGAGGCCCAGCTGCACCTCTGCCTGCCTCCTCCTCTTCTTCTAAGAAGGTGGTGTCAAGCCCTCGTGGCCGCCATGCAACCGGCTACCGGCACGAATACTACGAAGAGCGAAAGGGTCGGCGAGTGGCCCGAGAGGTGACCAGGAGCCATGGAGGTGAGGACACACGGCGGCGAGAGTCCCAGAGAGGCCTGGAAGGTGTAAGCCAGGTACTGATACTACTACTACTACTACATGTCATACAATCATAGAAGTACCACTCTGACAACGGTTTGACAGCCAATCATATTCCTTTGTCTACAGAAGCTGCGGCGTGACGAGCGGCGGGTGAGCCCCTCCCCCCATGAGGAGGACAACCAATCAGAGGAGGAGGCAGCAGCAGAGTATGGCTCAGAGCATGGATCAGGAAGCTCCTCCCCCGCTGCCTCTCATGTAGAGGAAGATGATGATCAGGAGGAAGAGGACGAGGAAGAAGAAGAAGACGAGGGCATGGAAGAAGAAGAAGAAGAAGAGGAGGAGGAGGAGGAGGGAGAGAAGGAGGATGAGGAGGAGGAAGAGGAGGAGTATGAACGTCGCGGCGGTGAGGGGAATGACTACGATACTCGCAGTGAGGCTGGCGACTCACGTTCTGCCTCCTCTGTCAGTTTCTCTGACGACGGCGAGTCAGCTTGCTCCGGCTCCGCATCTGAGGCCTCAGGTAACCAGAAGTCCACAAGTCTGCTGTAGTGTTGCAAATAAAGGACTTATCTTTCCTCTTCTCCTCTTCTCCTCTTGTCTTCTCCTGCACCGCTCTCGTCTTCTCTTGGGTCTCTCGTCTTCTCTTATTTATTTTTGTTCTTTTATTTGGAAAGGTTCTGAGAAGAAGCAAGAGAAGCTGTCCTCATCGGTCCGAGCTGTTCGCAAAGGGATGGAGAGTAAGTTGTTCTTATTGTTGTCTATATTAAGAAGTTATTTGAAAAGTTGTCGTCATATTAGAGCTGTTGATTCCCTGATAAGAAGTCGGATTAGTATCCTATAAAGTAACAGGATTACAGCCTCGTCCTGTGTTGTTTCAGATCCGACCAGTAAGCTGCGTTATATCCTGCGAGACGCTCGCTTTTTCCTCATCAAGAGCAACAACCACGAGAATGTCTCCCTGGCTAAAGCTAAGGTATGCTAACATGTTGTCCAAAAATAACCTGTCAGACTGTTTCTTTTAAATAAAGTTTCAGTGACATTTCTATAATTTTTCAGGGCGTGTGGTCGACGTTGCCGGTGAACGAGAAGAAGCTGAATGCAGCTTTCCGTTCGGCTCGTAGCGTTGTACTTGTCTTCTCTGTGAGGGAGAGCGGCAAATTCCAAGGTGTTTTTTCTCTCAAGTTTTGTTCTTTATTGGTTCCCGGCGTAAATATTGAGATTTTTTTGGATTCACTAACTACCTTTGTCTCGTTTTGTTGTCTTTAGGTTTTGCTCGGTTGGCATCGGAGTCCCATCACGGCG
Source organism: Pampus argenteus (assembly GCA_036937835.1). NCBI lineage: Eukaryota > Metazoa > Chordata > Actinopteri > Scombriformes > Stromateidae > Pampus > Pampus argenteus. Next base: position 21,073,293 of record CM072877.1, on the reverse strand, counting down.
GATCTCCAATCCACTGGGTTCTTCCGGCCGGCATGAACGCGAAGATGCTAGGTGGAGTCTTTAAGATTGACTGGCTCTGCAGGTAAATCCAAACACTAACACTGGTAACCGCGGCAACTCTATTAGGGAACCCACATGGATGGTGGCTCGTCCTCGACCCAAACAGATTTTGTTGTCTCATAATGGAAAGGAAGCGTCTTGATTAGCAATTCAAGATGTTCTTTGATCAGATTGTGACAAAAATGTCACTTAATGAACTTTTTTATTGTTTACAGGCGGGAGCTTCCTTTTACGAAGACTGCTCACCTGTCCAACCCCTGGAACGAACACAAGCCCGTTAAAATCGGACGAGATGGACAGGTCGGCTCGCAGTTTAATTTCTTCTGTTTCTGCAAGACATAAATTGTTAATATTTTTGTTAAACTTGCTAAATCTCCCTTTTTCAGGAGATCCAGCCTGACGTTGGCGCTCAGCTCTGTGCACTGTTCCCATTGGATGAGAGTGTGGACGTTCACCAGGTCGCTCGCCGCGTTCGACACAAGCGCCGGACGCCGTCAGAGCCACGGCCTCGAGGCCGACTGCCACAGCGTGAACCGGGAAGGTTAGCCAATCACCAAGCTCCTCCTCCTCCTCCTCCTCCTGCTTCCTGTTCTTCTTCTCCTGCTGCAACCATGGTGCCACCTGCTGTCGGACGATGGAGATGCCCACCACCTTTTACCAGTGGCTAGCGCTGCTGATTCTCTGGTGGTGGTTGTTGTATTTCCAGTCTGGAGTTTTTCACCAGTATGCCGCCTTACTCTGCGTCTGACGTCTTCGGTTGAAGTCTGGAGTGAGGCAGGCAATTAAAATCCTTGTTGGGGCGGTGCTTATTTAACAGTTTACATCACACAAAGTCAAAGATTTATTATAATTTTAAGTCGTAATTTACTTTTTAAATTAAGTTAAACAAAACCAACATTTTTGTTGTTGTTAAATTTATCCTTTGAAGCTCTTTTTTTCTTTGCAGGAATTTCGTACTTCGGGCAGAAAAAAAACAAAATCTAAATGTTTGGCTTTTAGCAGGACTGTGGCTGACCATCACTGGCTGGACTGATGGAGGGGGGGGTGGGGTGAGGGAGGGCCGAGTAAGGTGGAGATAAACCAGAGAGGGGGGGGGGGGGTAAATGGAGGGACTGTCTTGAGTTTCCAGTGGACTGTTTCTGTTTTTTTGGGAAGGTGGTGCAGGTTGGTCGAGCAGGGGCGTGGCCTGTGGACTGTACCCAATGAAAAGGTGTGATGTGTCTGAGCGGGGGAGAGGGGGGTCTTCTTCAATCCTATTGGACTGCACACAGACACACACCCACACTGAATCAGGACTGAGCGTGTGAGTGTGTGTGTGGGGGGAGGGGGCAAAGAATAAAATAGAATCCAATGGACAGAGTGGTCTGTGAGGGGGCAGGGCTTTGTGTATTGCTTGACAGGACTGCACCACCATCATCATCATCATCATCACCCCCCCTCCACCCTTTCAGAATAAGAGGGTTTATTTTAAAAGCCTTTAACATGGACTTTGATGTGGAGAGAAAAACTGTTTTTTATAATCAAAAGTGTTGTTGAGAAACAAACAAGCCCTTCCCACATATACACCAGAAGCGGTATGTTGGCCCTTTTGGAGGCTTCTTCTTTCTTTTTTTTTTTTGTGAGTGAGTGTGTGTGTGTGTGTGTGTGTGTGTGTGTGAGAGTGAGTGAAGCAAAATAGGACAAAATGGTGTTTTTTGATTTTGGCCTTTTGAATTAAAAATTAGTAAAATAATGTTAATTATTTGGTGAAATGCTGTTAGAGAGAGAGAGAGTGTGTGTGTGTGTGTGTGTGTGCGCGTGTGTGTGTGTATGTCTTACTTGTTGACTTGTCTACGTAGGCGTCGTCCTGAAGAGTATGACCTCCACGGCAGGAAGCGACCACGAGCGGACTGTCCACCTGACTTCAACCAGCGAGCAGGTTGTCATTTTATTTTAATTTTAAGATGCTAACTGTGGATTATTTTCATTTGTCAAATTTAAGTAATGTGTGTTTTTTTTTTTTTTTTTTTTCCCCCCTCTCTTCTTAGGGTTCATCCAGGACCTTCGTAACCAGCCGGTGGACAGGTGAGACATTGGAGCTCCAGCAAGCTGTTGGTTTAATTTTCTGAAAAAAGAAATAAGATTGTCAATTCAGAAACGTGTCGAGTAATTTCATTTCAGCTTTTATTTTGTTTTTAGACGCTTCTCCAGTGTGAGACGAGACGTTTTTCTCAACGGGGTGAGTACCGGACGTGTTAACTTAGCTTCAGTTTTTTTTAAAAGCTGCTAGCCTATTAGCTTCAGTAACAGGTATTGAACTGTGATTCTGCTTCCTGTCAGTCTTATAACGACTACATGAGGGATTATCATCACAGCGTTGGTCCTGCAGCTCCCTGGCAAACTCTGGTATAACTTTTTTATTTTTTTATTTATTTTTAAACAATATATTAGATTATTGACAGATTATTGATCTTGCTGCTGTGTGATGATGTATATGTCATCAGGCGGCGTACCCCAGCGTGGAGCAGCCACCCCCACATCACCCCTCCTATTACCACCACAGCCACCCTCCTCCGCCACCTCATCAGGCATACCACCACCACCACCACCACCCCCCCCTGCCGCCACATGAGGCTCCGCCCCCTCGCTTCAGAGACAAACAGAGAGCGGCACCGCCACACCGCGCCTTCGCCTCCAGCCCGGTGAGTTATAAAGTTTTACTCATTCTACTGTGTTTGTGCTCTACTGACATCTCTCCGGTGTTTCCCATCATGCAGCACGACTACGACATGCGTGTGGACGACTTCCTGCGGCGGACACAGGCGGTCGTGAGCAGCCGGCGGGAGCGTGAGCGTCAGCGTGAGCGCGAACGCGGCGGACTGCGCCGCGAAAGAGAGCGATTGAGAGATCGAGACAGAGAGAGGGACAAGGAGAGAGGGCGTTACCGCCGGTGATCTAGTGATGTCATATACTTTCAGGAAGACGAGGCTGTAGGGGCTTTAATTTTGGCAAACTACACAATGACATCATCAGTGATGTCACAATGCAGAAACATGCTTGTCCCACGGCTCCATCATACATGTTAAAACGCATACATTTTTTACAGTGTAATTTACCACAAGCCTACATACTTTTTTATTTTTTATTTCCAAGAATCCTCTGCAGCTTCAGATTGAATGACACAAAATATGTTTTAGTTAAATGTAATTCCCAACATGGGGATGGAGGGATCACAGGAAAAAAACAAGTTTCTTCAATCAATAGCTTGTTTTATTGTGAAATGTTGGACAGTCTTTCCTCTGAAATTTCAAATTAAAATCTATTTTGTTCATGTGATTTTTATTTTTTTTTCAAAAGTGTTAAACTGTTTGTTCATTTATTTATTTTTGTTTGTTTTGATTTAGTTTGTATTTCATTCCCTGAAATAAAATCTAAATAAATTTAACCACAAACCATATAAACATAAAGATGGCCTGCTGCTGATGACACAATTTGCCTTCTGATTGGTTTTTAAAGTCAGTTGATTTTATTTTTTAGCCTCATTGGTTGGTTGCAACCAGTGAGATAATTTCCTGCCCAATCACTTTTATTGAGCAGCCAGGTAAACTGTTTAATGTTCAGTTTTTGTACAAAATAAAAGCCTGAAACCTGTCACTTTTGTATATGTGCAAATTTTACCAATCAGCATACTTTTGATCAGCTAACTCCTCACAATAAACACCCGCTTACGTGGCTCCAGCAAAGCCAGCAACTCACCAAGGATTCGCCTTCTAATTGGTCCAAACTGGAAACCACGCCCCAAGCTCCTCCTCTCTGAGCTGCGTATAGACGTCATGACGCAAGATACGGAAGTGGCAACGGCGATGAGACAAAGTTGAGTAGTTGATACTTTCTTCTCGTGTTTTATTTGTAGTGTGTTTTGGAGACATAACGGAGGAAAGACGTTCAGGGATAATCTGAAGGTAAATTGGTGTGTGTGTGTGTGCGCGCGCGCGCGCTCGCGAATTAGTGTAACTGTCAGTGACCTCTGCTGCTACACATTAGCATACTGTCAGCTAACACAACGATGCAATTTAAGGCTTTGTTGCACATGTGGACCTCGAACGTGTGACTGTTTCAGAACAATACACGCCGTGTAAATTTGATTTACATATAAGCCCTGATTACCATTAACGTTCACTGTTAGGACCCCGGTTTCCGTTAATGTCCGCCGCCGGCTTTGTCTGCTGGACAGACAGGCAGGCAGGCAGGTAGAGAGAGAGAGAGAGAGAGAGAGAGAGAGGTAACAGAAAAAGAGACAGATGGATAACAGGCAGACAGAGAGACAGGTAACAGACAGAGAGACAGGTGACAGACAGGTGAGAGAGAGAGAGAGAGAAAATAGAGAGAATCAGGTAATGGACAGGTAAATCACAGCTGAGACAAAACAAACTGAAGATGGCAAGGAGACGTGTACACCTGAACAGGTCAAAGGTTGGGGTCAGTCCACATGCTGCTGCTCTCTGATTGGATGATGAAACGTGTACACCTGAACAGGTTAAAGTCTGCATCAGTTGTTAAGTTTTACAGTCTGGTTTCACAAATTGTCATGTGTTTCATTAGATCACGTGTGGATTATAACGTCACGTGTTCGCCCTGCGTTGAAGGTCGACATCCATGCCTATCAATCATTTTGATTATTGATTGACTTGCAGATGATATTCTAGGTGAATTGATCACCCAAAGCATGGTGGCAGATGTAGTTCATCCACAACAGAAACAAGAAATAATCATTTATCAGGTGATTATTAGCTTGATCCTTTGCTTCTGATTCGCTGAGAGAGGACACAGTGTGGTAGGCTATTGGCTATCTGTCTGATTGGCTGCAGTTTTTTTATTGGCTGTTAAAGGCTGAGATGACTTCTGACCTCTGACTGCTTTCGCCTGTCTCTCTCTTTCTGTCTGTTTCCTCAGATCTTGATTGATTCGCTGCCTCATCTGCAGGTAAGAGTCCCTTTGATTTATTAATGATCAGATACTCTGTAGATTATGTGACCATCATACAATGATCAAATATCAGAATAGTGATTAATTCAGTAGTACTAATCGATTAATTGTTGCAGCTCTAGTTTCTTCCATCATTTTGTTGGACTCTTAAGTGCTACAGTACCCATGCTGTTGCTATGGAGAAGAAGGCAAGAGTAAGGTATTCAAAATGTGTCTCCATGGTTGCTGAATTCACTCAGCGACCCAGAAATTTAATTGTAAAGTCACAGTTGCCGTTAGCGGCACATGTGACCAAAATTTATGGCCTATGATTGGTTGTTTGTTACTGTCTAACAATCCCGCAATGCAGTTAGTAGTAGTATTTCAATAAAAATACAAGTACTATCAGCTTGCCGTGGTTAAAGTATTCCTGATAATGTTAGTCAGCTGTGATCTAATTGGCTGATTAGATCGGCACCTTACAGTGCTCTGATTGGCTCACCCTGCCTCCTGTAGCCCCAGGGCCCCGAGAGCCAATCAGATCACAACACCATGGTCGCCATGGCGGCTGCAGGATAAAATGATTTGGCGTGACGTCATCGTGTTAAGTTAGTGTCTGTGTTTGAGTCGACTTCACTGTAGGCGGACGAGTCGGACGGGTAAGATCTCAGGAATATAATATGTAATATTGATAAAGGATCAATAGAAAGATATTGATAACATATCTGAGCTTCTTATGATCAGCTGTTTGTGTGTTTCTGATCTCCTCCTGTCAATTTCAGCTCAGCTGCAACGATTCATCGATTATTATCAACTATTGAATTAGTCGCCAACTATTTTGATAATCAATTTCTCACTGCTCTCTGATTGTCCTCACCTTCTTTCTTTTTTTCTGTTGTCCTGGCAGCTATGAACCACAGCTCCACGGACATGGACCACACCCACCACCACCATCATACTATGGCGCCGCCCTCTGGCAGTGTCCATGACCATGGAGATGGAGGAGTTGGGCATGATGGGAAGTGTGGTGGACACGGAGGGATGGTAAGTAGCGGGCTTATCATGGCTTCGTATTAGCATACTGAAAGGTGCTAACATGCTAATGTTGTCGTTACCTAGGCAATGACCTTCTACTTCGGCTACAACAACGTGGAGCTACTGTTCACCGGACTGCTCATAAACTCTCCTGGAGGTCACTTATTTTATTTTTATATAAATTGCACAGTTTTATTATATTTAACATTTATTAACCCCTTCCCCTCCTCCTCCTCGCATCCAATCAGAGATGGTAGGGGCGTGTATAGGCGTCTTCCTATTGGCCGTCCTGTACGAAGGGCTGAAGATTGGCCGCGAGGCACTGTTGCGCCGCAGTCAGGTCAACGTGCGCTACAACTCGATGCCGCTGCCCGGGGCTGATGGCACGGTGCTAATGGAGACACATAAGACAGTTGGGTAGGTGGCTAACGCTAGTTTAGATGTTTGTCATGTGATCATTTAATGACTAACAGTCAGGGTTTGGAGGGAGCGGAGCCTCCTGTATTAAACCTCCTGGAGTTGAGAAGCTAACATGCTAATGATCACACTGCTAATGTGGAAAAGAAATGCTAACGCTAATGGTTGTGAAACTAATAGTACCTTTACTGCTAATGCTAACAGTGCTACTAATCAGAATAAAGATGATGCTAACGGCGACACTAACTCCCTCCTCTCATCCTCAGGCAGCGGATGTTAAGCCCCGCCCACTTCATGCAGACACTGCTACACATTTTTCAGGTGGTCGTCAGCTACTTCCTGATGCTCGTCTTCATGACCTACAACGGTTACCTCTGCATCGCTGTGGCAGCTGGCGCCGGCATAGGCTACTTCCTGTTCAGCTGGCGGAAGGCAGTGGTCGTCGACATCACCGAGCATTGCCATTAGCTTGTTAGCGTGTTAGCTCGTGTGCTAGTTAGCTTCCCATTGTAAGGTTTAATTAATGCTGATCACAATCACCTTATTCTGTCTTTATCTCCACGTTGGTGCCATGACAAATGGAAGGATTAGTGCTAGCTGCTACTAGCCAAAGGTTAGCATATGTATCTTACATCCACTTGTTATTTTAGTTAGCATTGATCAACCAACAGATCACAGAACAGCATTCAAACATTATAATTTATTAGGTAATATGTTTTTATTAACATTTTTTTAGATTCTAAGACTAACTGAAAATATAAACTGTATCATCTGATTATTTTTTTCTTTTGAAATTAAATAAAATCAACATGAAACCAGCTTTTAGCTAAAACATTTAATATCTTTTATTACTTTTGTCATTGTTGTTCAGAGCAGCCAGTCAGAGCTCAGGTGTTGTAGTTTTATTTTGAAAATTATGACCATCATGAAGCATGATGATTATTAGTCAACATATATTTGAAATAAATTTCAGAAATTATTTTTAAAATAGGGTTTTGTTTGTCCACCGGTGTGTCCTTAACTGCAACACCTGCTGCCTTAACGTGACTGACTGATTTCACAAGTGGGAAATCTTGTTTTCTGGCTGAAATGGACTTCCATATTTGTATTTGTGATTTATTATGATATATGAATTCACACTGAGAGGGTAGGAGTTGATTTTACTGGGCCAGGTTGCAGGGACGGATCAAGGATATTGGATATCTTATCTTTTTTGGATAACCAAAAAATTGCAGAAATTGAGGCTTAATTTGGTATGCAGTAGTTGCACAATTGTGAAATGCACCTCTCAGTACTCTGGTCATCTTGTGAAAAAACCTGCATGGCTTTATCATTAAAACGTGATGAAGGAAACTGTTTTACCAGAATATTAAAATGTTTTAATTGTTTTTACAAATGCTGCAAAAAAAACTGAATAAAGTTTACGAAGAAACTCGTTCTGTACAATTCTGAGGTACTTGTGAGTATTTTCATTTGATGCTACTTTGTACACTTTTTATCATCTCACAACTCACAACAGTTTAAACCAGTTTGGGCAGCTACAGCCATAAAGTACTACATTTAGTTCTTAAATGTATTTAATATATTAGTTGCAATACAAGTATTTTTAATTAAGAAGGAGCTGTAAATGGAGCTAATACTTGTGTACTTTTATTTCAGTAGGATTTCTCGTGCAGGACTTGTACTTGTAATCTTACGTCGACCTGTGGGGGGCAGTCACGTGCCACAATACCTACCGGACATAGAGCAGAAGTACTTCCGGGTTGCAGGTGACAGGTTGTGGTTGCTCGATGTTGTTTTGCTGCTGCAGGTCAAACCGTTAGGACATAGACTCTTTTAACTGATCCTCCGGTTGTTCACCGGGACCTGGATGTGCACAGTTTAACGCCTGCTCTGATATCCGTTAACCGCGGATCTCATGGCCTCCAGGCGGCCAGACAGTTTCGACGGGCTCGGCTACCGGGGCCGTGACGACCCACTCTATGGAGCGAGCTACCCGGTGAGGAGCGCCGGAGCCCCCGCAGAGCCGCAGCACCACCACTGGGTCACTACGCCACCGGACATCCCCGGCAGCCGCAACCTGTACGCCGCAGAGCGTACACCACTGCACGACGACCCGCTGAGAGAGCCCGGAGGTCCCGGACCCGCTGCCGACTGGAAGGCTCCCCAACCCGGCGTGCCGCCTGCCGGTAGGTCCTTGTGGGGCGACGACGATGATGATAGAATTGATATTAATATTGATAATTTGTGTTTCTTGATTGATTATTCATTTTGTATTTGCAGAGCAGCTGAATCGATTCGCTGGCTTTGGGATCGGACTCGTCAGGTGCTGTTTCGTCATAATTATTTATTAAATAATTGATTAATAACCGACCAATCAGTGAGAAGAGAGTTTACCTGTCAGAAACTCATCTGACAACCAATCAGTGTAGGCAGTGTAGATGACCAGGCGATAATTCAGACATTAAATTTGATTTAATCAGAGCTCCTGAACTAAATCGTGTGTGTGTGTGTGTGTGTGTGTGTGTGTGTGTGTGTGTGTGTGTGTGTGCAGTCTCTTCACAGAGAACGTGCTCGCTCATCCCTGCATCGTGTTTCGCAGGCAGTGTCAGGTGAGCATCACTCACAATATAGCGCTCCATGTCTCTGCTTCTGCTCTCTGATTGGCTGCTTGTTTTAGGTGAACTACCACGCACACTGTTACCACCTGACCCCGTTCAGTGCCGTTGCTGTCATGTACACCATCACCAAGGCTCAGGTTGGTAGGACAGCACACCTGTCAGTCATCATGTGCTTTGTGGATGTTATCAGGGATCAATAATCATTATTGATGATGTTATTTATGATTTTCAGGGTCCAAAGGCTTTGTGGAAGGGGATGGGCAGCACCTTCATTGTCCACGGAGTCACGCTGGGAGCTGAGGGCATCATCAGCGAGTTCACACCGTTACCACGGTAATCACTCAATGTAATACTACTGTAGTGTTTGTATGTGCAGGGAGCTTCTACTCTATTACAGTATATTGTAGTATTTGTGTAATATTACTGTGGTTCAAGCTATGTTTGTGTCTGCAGGGAGCTTCTTCTAGTATTACACTATTATTACTGTAGTATTTCTGCAGTATTCCTGTATTGTTATGGTAGTATTCCAGTATTATTACAATAATACAGTAGTATTACAGAATTATTAGAATTAGTACTGTATGATAGTAGTATTACAGTAGCATTTCAATAGTACTGTATGATAGAAGTATTACACTATTATTACTGATGTATTCACAAGGTAATCCATTATTATCACAGTAGTGCAGTATGATAGTAGTATTCCTGCAGCACTGCAGTATTTAGGTGTGTGTTTGTTTCGGCCGCAGGGAGCTCCCTCACAGGTGGAGCTGGAAGCAGCTGGCGGGACATTTGCTGCTCAAGGGGTGAGTTCAGTTCTTCTGCAGAGGATAGGTGTGGTTCGGGTGTAGTTTATGGTGTAGCTTGGGTGTAGTTCATGGTGTGGTTCGAGTGTAGTTTATGGTGTGGTTCAAGGATTCAAGGATTTTTATTTGTCATTACAGCACATGTAAACATGGGATGCAACGAAATTGGTTTCCCCTGGTCCTGGAGCAGCCCAATATCCAAATATAGAATAAAATATAGAATAAAAAAAAAAAAATGTATATATATATATATATATATATATATACATATGTATATATAGAACATAAAATATAAAAGTAAAGCCAAATTTAAATTTAAGACAAAGTACAGGTGTAATTCGGGTGTAGCTCGCAGTACCTGCTGTAATGTTTTGTCTCCATGTCTCGCAGGTTAACAGCGGTGGTCGCGCTGCCATTTTACTGCGCTAGCCTCATCGAGACTGTGCAGGTGATTATTGATCAATCATTGATCAGTTAATTATCATCCAGCGGTCTTGTTTTTAGTAGATTTTTATTTATTGTTATTTTCCCATCATGCCCTTGTGCTGCACAGAGTGAAATTGTGCGTGATGACTCGTCGGTGGGTCTGTTGGATTGCGTTCGAGAGGGTCTGACTCGGCTGCTGGGTGTTGGCGCTCCTCACAGCCGCCGCCTACTGCCGCTCAGCTGCCTGCTGCTCCCTGTAGCGATGCATGCCATCCTGCGCTACGCCATCTCGGCCTCTGTCCAGCGGGTGGCGCTGTGGCTGCACCAGCGGAGCAGGAAGCAGTGCCAACCCAACAATCCTGCTAACCCGTTGGACACGTACTTCCCTGAGCTGGCAGCGGCGTGGGCAGGGTCTCTAGTGGCTGATGTTGTCCTGTTCCCGCTGGAGACAGCGCTGCACCGCCTTGGCCTGCAGGGCACTCGCACCATCATCGATGCCACTGATGGAGCCACCGTCGCTGGCAACGGCGGCAGCCCACTGGTGCTGCCGGTCAACACGCAGTACGACGGCTTTGCCGACTGCCTCAACAGCATCTGCCGCAAAGAGGGTGGAGCGGGGTTTTACCGTGGCTTTGGAGCACTGGCGGCGCAGTACACGCTACACGGAGCTCTGCTTGCCGCCGCCCGGACACTGCTGAGGCTGCTGCTGCTTGACGGCAAGACCAGCTAGATGCGTCGCCACGGAGATGAGATCACCTCATCACCCTAACATGGAGGCATGATCAGACAAATTAAACTATAGAACAGAAACAATAGAAAATAAATTTTCTTCATTATTGTGCTGATAAGGAAGGAAGTGAGTGATTAGACACCTAGCAACCAGCTTAGGAACGGCAAGTAAACACCTTAGACTGCTGTTTCCTACTCTTTACTTTAGCTTAGCACAAAGACTGTAAGCAGAGGGAAACTGCTAGCCTACCTCCACACGCTTCAAACTAAATTATGTCATGGCTCTGTGTCACCATGGAAATGCGACTTTGCTTCCAGTTCTGGCATGAAAGAATGTCATTAACCTGCTTGTGTTTAACTCAACATTTCATTGGTCACCTGCAGTCACATGTTTGTATATTGAGCCACTTTTTATGTGTATAAAGTTGTAAAAATTAAACAATAAATATTCAAATCAATTTAAAATCAAACAATAAATAATTTAGTTAAAATTGACAGAGCTGCACTTCGTGTTCACGTGTTGTTTTTGTTGTAAATGGTGAAACTTTGCACTTGTGATGTGGAAAAATAAATGGAATAAATTCAGTGCCTGGTTCTTTGACTAAAAATTAAAGTTATTATGGAGATATTAAGAAATAAAGGATAACTAAAAACCATGGGAAGACACCACAGAGGAAGCCATTGCTGTCCAAAAAAATAAAAATATTACTGCATGTTTGAAGTTTGCAAAAACACACCTGGATGTTCCACAAAACATTCTGTGAACACATGAAACAAAAACAAAAAAAGTTTATTAAAAGGTACAGTACCCAAACAATAAAACCTCATCCCAACTGTGAAATACAATGGAAGTTTCGTCATGGTTCGGCTGTTTTGCTGGACGAATTGCTGTCATTGACGGAAAAACTAATTCCCAAAGTTATCAAGATGTCTGTCCACCAATTGAAGCCCAACAGAGGATTGAGATGCTTTGGCATGACTTCAAGAGAGTGATTCACACAAGACATCCTAAGAATATTGCTAAAATAAAACAATCACAATTTTGTACATTAATTTGGTCCCAAGTTCCTCCTGACAATTGTGAAGGTCTAATCTGCAACTACAGGAAACGTTTGGTTGAGGTTATTGTTGCCAAAGGATGGTCATCCAGATATTAAATCCAAAGGTTCACATACTTTTTCCCAATGTTTACATGTTGTGTTCAATAAAAAAACATGAAAACTTATTGTAATGTAACAGAGAAGGACTTTTAGCCAAGCTTAAAGCATGAGGGGAACCAAGATTTGTCCATAATAGAAATTGCAGAAAGCAATTTTGTTAAGGAGGTAATAAAAAAGAGGAAAAAGGGTTAACTGATCTGTTTAAATGGACCAGTATTAAAGCGTATGTCAGGTGTATCTATGGAAGACACAGAACATACAGTAAGTATAAAGGTGTGTTGGCGAGATAATAGTAATAGTAATAGTACCTGTTCTTAAAAAAAGACCCCTCAGATAAATGGGAAATTTGTGTAGTTAGAAGTTTCTGAGTTTTTTGTTGTTGGTTTTTTTTTTGTTTGTTTTACATTTTTCAGATACACCTGACATATCCTTTTATACTGGTCCAATAATAATAAAAAAAAAATATATATATCAAATAATATAAATAAAAAATACATACAATAAAAATAAATAGTATAATATAAATAAATAATAACAAAATAATATTCATAATAAATACATAAGAGAAATAAATGAGAGAAGATGTAGGAGCAAGAAATTATATAGGAAATAAGTAAACCTATACTTATTACTTATTTTCTGTATGTTCTTGTTTCCGGCCAGTAGGTGGCGGTAATGCACCTGTAAAATGGATTACTGGTTTTGCCAACAAACAGTAAAGAAGAAGAAGTTGAGTGTTTCCAGTCGGACTCCGTTCCCCGGTGCTACTCCATCTTCTCTAGCTGCAGGAGTTGCGTCTCTCCGGTCTCGGTTTGTTTGTTTGTTTGTGTGTGGTTTTTTTTCCCGTAACCGGAACCACCTGGCCCACCGAACATGTCTGAAGGCGGCAGCTCTTTGTTCTCCGGGTTCCGGGTTCTGGGACTATATTCCAACCACGTGCCGCATGTGCTCCGGTACCACCGGAAGCATCGTGAGTTCTACGTAGTGACGGCGGTCGGTAAATGTTTCCACACGTTCAACGTAAGAGTCTAAACTTTATTTATCTACCACAGATGTATAAATGATGTCATTGTGGGAGTTCAGAAACAGGCTGTTTGACGTCATAAATCGCTTCTTTTTCTTTAAATTATTATTATTATTCAAAGCAGATTGTTTTTGTCTATAATAAGCATCTCTGAAGGAAACCGTTTAATGATGTTTTAGTTTAAACTAATGATCATTTTCTGCATTCATTATTTAATCAGTTAATTATTTGATCCGTAAAATGTGCAAATCAGTATCTTGTCTCGACTCAAACTGTAATGGATTTTCTTTTACCGTCATTTTATAGATTACAACAACTAATCAATTAATTGATCAAGATAATAATGATGGGTGTATTGATGATGCGTTTATTTTTTCCAGGTGAACAGGTTGGGGATCGTGTCTGTCAGTGAGTATTTATATATATATATACATATATATAGCAGTAGCATTACACAAAATTACAACACAATGAAATAAAAAGAACCAAAACAAATTAAGATAATAATAATAATATAAAATAAAATGCAATAGAAAAATGTATAAATAAGTAGTACTGAGCAATATTAAAAGTGTACAAATAAGCAGTATTGACATTAGTGTAGAATAAAGCATAAAGTGCCATGAACATCAATGACCAGATTTTAGTTTTTGTTGTACAGTGTCATGGCATGTGGCAGGGAAGATTTCCTGTATCTGTCCCTTCGAGCCTGTGGAAGAAGGTGCTCCGCTGTCTGTCTACTGTGTGATGTCTACAGCGTCCTGTACTCACCCTCCACTCCCTCTCTTATACACCCGACAACAGCTGAGTCATCATAAAACTTCTGTAGGTGACATGACTCAGAGTTGTATTGAAAGTCAGTGGTGTATAAGGTGAAGAGGAAGGGAGAAAGTACAGTTCCTGTATTACTGACTACCACATCAGACAGGACACTGCCCAGACGGACAAACTGTGGCCTGCCTGTCAAGTAGTCAGTAATCCAGGAGATCACTGTGTCGTCAACACCCATCACCTGCAGCTTCTCACCCAGTAGCAGAGGTTGAATGGTGTTGAAAGCACTGGAGAAATCAAAGAAAATGATCCTCACAGTGCCTTCTCCATCATCCAGATGCATATGGGCTTGTTGCAGCAGGCAGATGACAGCATCATCGACACCTAAATGGGTTTGACTTAGGTGTGATTTAGGTTATGATTGGCTGTTGTGCATGTAATGTGGTGGTTGCCTAGGTAATAGCCTATCAGATGACATCACCTGCGTGGCAGCAGACAGGATGTTGGTGTTCGCCGCCGCTGGGTCCCAAATCAACGCCTTCGCCCGGAACAAAGAGGTGAGGACGCCTTTTTTTAATACAAGAATCTGTTTCAAAATACGCATTTTTTTAACACTTTAACACTCTATGCACAGGTGGTGATGCGTTACCATGGTCACAGACAGGAAGTGCGTCTGCTGCTCCCTCTGGGTGATCAGCTGATCTCAGCTGACAGCGGTGGTGACGTCATTGTGTGGGACGTCCAGGGGGGAGGTGAGGGGAGAGGGGCGGGGGGTCAAATGTCGTCTTCCTTTGATACAAACTATTACCCATCTTGCTTTGCTCAATGTGTCCGTAGACGTCTACCTGCAGCTGCACTTTGACCTGGCGACCTTTGATCTGTCGGCCATGATGCACCCCAGCACCTACCTGAACAAGGTGCTACTGGGAAGCTCCCAGGGTGCACTGCAGCTGTGGAACATCAAGACCAGGTTAGCATGTGATGTAAATAGTTATTATTGATTATAAGTTGATCGATTGATTGGTGATCAACAGTGTTTCTTTCTTCAGTAAGTTGTTGTTCACGTTCCCTGGCTGGTCGGCAGGAGTCACTGCTCTGCAGCAGGTCAGTCTTACTAATCAATAGTAGTCAATACTAATCCATATTCTGACCCACTTAAAATATTTTACATTATTGAATCAAAACTTAAATTTCCCAGAGTCCTGCAGTGGACGTGGTGGGTGTTGGCACAGTGACGGGTCGCATTATAATTCACAACATCCGATTGGATGAGACTCTCATGAGTTTCACACAGGACTGGGGACCAATCAGCTTCCTGGCTTTCAGAACAGGTAGGACAGTTGCTCACTTGTGCCCTCTCTACCTGTCTGATGTTAATTCTTCTTCTCTTCTCCTTTAAGACGGCCCTCCTGTTGTGGCGTCTGGCAGTCCGCAGGGCCACATTGCATTCTGGAATCTTGAGCGCCGTCAGCTGATCGCTCAGCAGAGACACGCCCACAGCACAGCTATCGCTGCAGCAACCTTCGTGCACGGAGAGCCGCTTTTGATCACAAACGGGGCAGACAACGCCATCAAGGTCAGATAGTGATCGATATAGATATATGACCAGATAGATAGATAGATAGATAGATATCTATATTGATATCTATATCAATATCTGTCTATAGATATAGAGATCTAGATATATATATAGATATCGTAATAATATTATTTTGCAGGTGTGGATATTTGACCAGGAAGAGGGTGGAGCCAGACTGCTGCGGAGTCGGCAGGGCCACAGCGCCCCACCCACCACCATCCGTCACCACGGCAATGACGGAAAAAACATCCTCAGTGCAGGTAAATACATTTTTTTACATTGTGTTTAATTATTGCGCTTTAATGATTATTTATATATTTTATATATATTTTTTCTGCCCCTTGCAGGTCAGGATGGGACACTGCAGTCCTTCTCCACCGTCCATGAGCGTTTCAACAAGAACCTGGGTCACGGTCAGTTCAGTCAACCAACTCTCTCTCTTTTCATCTCATTGGTCTGATTTGGTAGTCAGTAGCAACATGTGTCCACAGGTTCTATCAACAAGAAGAAAGAGCAGAAGAAGAAGAAGGGTCTATCCTATGAGGAGCTGCGTCTTCCTGCCATCACTGGGTTCTCCTCTGGTGGGCTCTGACACACACACACACACACACACACACACACACACACACACACAGCTGATTAACACTCTGCTGATTGGTCAGCTGCTGCTCGTCAGTCAGACTGGGACGGCATTGTGGCGTGTCATCGCGGTCGCCTAGCAGCCACCACATGGAACTACCAGCGGTGCACCATGGGAGCTCACCACCTGCAGCCGCCATCCTGCCACAGGGACACTGTCTCCACGGTAATGACACAGAGACTTCCTGTGTTTCTCCAAACTCCTCCCAATTCCCAATTCTCTTAGGCTCATGTGACCTTCTGTCTCTGTTCCAGGCTGTTGACATCACTTCCTGTGGCAACTTTGCTGTGATTGGCTCGTCCTGTGGCCGTGTTGACGTCTATAACCTGCAGTCTGGCCTGCACCGGGGTTGCTATGGTGTTGACCAAAAAGGTGAGGTCTACTTTTTTCATCGCTACGCTGATGATACTCAGCTGTGCATTGAAAACTCATCTTCTTCTTTTCTTCTTCTTGTATGAATGACAAACGTATGAAATAAATACCCTGCTCCTCATCTTTCAGCCCACAGTGGCGTGGTGCGAGGCGTTGCCACGGATACACTAAACCAGCTGACCTTCACTGCAGGATCTGATTGGCTGCTCAAGTTCTGGCGCTTCAAGAGCAAGAAACAGGAAGTAGAGTTGAAGCTACCCACTGCACCGGCGAGCATGATGCTACACAGAGACAGGTTAACAATTAGCTAACAGTTAACAATTAGCATACTCCTAACAGTTAGCGTGAAACTAACCGTGTTCTTCTGTTCATCATCCTTGTTAGCGGTATGCTGGCATTAGCGCTGGATGACTTCACACTGTTGGTGGTCGACACGGAAACCAGGAGAGTCGTCAGGAAGTTTGCAGGTCACCACGGCAACATCAACGACATGGTGGGTCCACATAGCTAAAAGCGCTAACAGCTAATGATGTTCAGTGTAAACTAGCATGCTAATATTAAGCTTTTCTTGGCAGGCATTCAGCCCGGATGGTCGTTGGCTGGTTACTGTGGCGATGGACTGCACCATCCGGACCTGGGACCTGCCTTCCGGCAGGTGAGTGAAGCAGTTCGACCTGTTCAAATAACTTTCATTCAGATTATGCTCTATGAGCTCGCACTTTTTTCTTCTTCTTCTCTTCAGCCTTGTTGACTGCTTCCTGGTTGCCATGGCACCAGTGGGTGTGTCCTTGTCGCCGACGGGAGACTTCCTGGCAACAGCTCACGTGGACAGTCTGGGTGTTTACCTCTGGTCTGAACCAATCAACTCTCAGTAGGCAGGCTGTGTTTACATCAGCCAATCAGAATAAATTACATACAGTACAGCAACCAATCACTGTGCATCTCTCCTCCTCAGGACCAATAAGAGTCTGTGTGGGCCTGTGGGGCTCCGCCCCATACCAGCTGATTACCAACCAGCTACAGAGACACTACCGGGCTTCACGGTGGATGAGTCGGAACAGGATATGACATCAGAGGAAGCTGATGATGTGTACCAGTCAGCTGAGCAGCTGGGGGCGGAGCTTGTGACCCTGTCGCTGTTGCCGGAATCTCGCTGGAAGAGTCTGCTGTACCTGGACAACATCAAGGTAACCAGAAAACTAGCATTACCTTGGATTTAACACTGCCGGCAGCCAATCAGAGCATACATCTGAGTCATGTGACCACATCTATTACGATTAAGAAGTTTGTGTATAAAGTTTGTTTTCATTTCAGAGGAGAAATAAGCCTGCCATACCCCCCGTTGCTCCAGCCGCTGCTCCGTTCTTCCTGACCACCGTCGCTGGCCTCACACCACATTTCACGTTGCCTGTGGCGACTGAACCGGAAGCACAGGTAGAGCTTCTGCACCTGTGTTTTTCTTCTTTTATTTGTATGAATTAGGAAATAATTTCTCCTGTGTGTTTCAGTCAAAAGTGCTACGTTGGGGTTTGTTGTCCCAAAGGTCAGAGTTCAGCTCCGCTCTGGAGGCGTCTGTGCTCAGCCAATCATGTGAGTCCGTTCAGAAAGATCAGATATTAAATAAAATTATTAAAAACGACTAATTACTAAAATAAAATGAATAATAATTGCAGTTGAGTGTCCACTGCGGCTCCTGAAGGATTGTGGGCCGTCGGCTCTCTCAGTTGAGCTCACCTGTCTGACATCAGAGGGGGGTGGAGCCAGCAGCCTACTGCTTGCCTTTATTCAGATGATTGACAGCATGTTGGCTAGTGGGCGGGACTTTGATCTGGCCCACGCCTACTTGGCGCTTTTCCTGAAGGTCAGCCAATCAGATTTAATTTTTACCACCTTCTGTTTCCTGTTTCAACTTTATATAGATTTTTTTTTTTTTCAGCTCCACCTCCGCTTGCTGTCACAAGACCCGGTTGCCATGGAAGCGTTACTCTGCCTCTCCTCGAAGCTGGAGGTGGGATGGGCGGACCTCCGAGCATCGTTTGACCAATCACTGTGTCTCCTGTCGTACGCCAAGAGCGCACTGCTGTGAACAGTTTTGTATTCATTATTTTAATAAAAGTTGATGTTAAAAGAAATGTTTTTATTTTTCTAATGTCAACTGACTCAGTAATCCAGGCTCTTCTTCTGTGGTGTTTTCTGTGTGTTTTGTACCACTTTGAAGAGTTGACAAATGAGGAAAATGAGAGAGAACGAAGAGTAGAAGAGGTGACTGTTGTGGACCAGGAAGTAGCAAAGATTACTAAGGATGAATTGAGGAGGGCATTGAAGAGGATGAGGAGTGGAAAGGAACTCGGTCCTGATGATATACCTGTGGAGGTATGCAAGTGTCTAGGAGAGGTGGCAGTAGAGAAAAGTGTCAGGTGAGATGTGTGATAGAAGAGTTTCAGCTAAATTGAAAGGAAAGGTGTACAAAACTGTGGTGAGACCAGCGATGTTGTTTGGTCTAGAGACAGTAACACTGAGGAAAAGACAGGAGGCAGAGCTGGAGGTAGCAGAGATGAAGATGCTGAGGTTCTCTTTGGGAGTGACCAGGATGGATAGGATCAGGAATGAGTACATCAGAGGGACAGCACATGTTAGAGGGTTTGGAGATAAAGTCAAAGAGGCCAGACTGAGACATGTCCAGAGGAGAGAGAGTGAATATATTAGTATAAGGATGCTGAGCTATCCCCTCCTCCCTGGCAGTTCAAAAGTCAGCATCCTTTCACCAATATAATCACTATCTCTCCTCTAAACATGTCCGAATGATCTCAAACCATAGTGCTGCTCACAAATGCTCACTTCTGCCCTTAGTCTAGCTTCAACTACTCTTTACCTTTTTTCTATGTCTCATCATCTTTATTCCTCTGTAGTTGCCACAACTCTGCACATCTCCTTTGTTCTTAAAGATGGGCACCAACACACTCCTCTGTGTCCCACTTCTTCTTAGCTAACCTATTTCTCCGTATACACTCCTGCACCTCCTCATTACACCACCAAGTCTCCTTATCTACTTCCCTTCCAGATGACACACCAAGTACACTTCTACCTGTCTCCCTGATCACATTAGCTGTAGTTGTCCAGTCATCTGGAAGCACCTCCTGACCACCCAGGACCTGTCTCAACTCCTTCTTAAAAGTTCTGCAACATTCTTCCTTTTTCAGCTTCCACCTTTTCATTCACTGCTCTACCTTTGCCATCTTCATCTTCCTCACCACCAGAGTTATCCTACACACCATCCTATGCGGTTTGGCTACACTCTCACTTACCACTTTTTTGCAGATGTAGTCTACCTGTGTGAAAAAAACATTGAGCACTTTCCAGCAGGTGTTTTAATGTGAAGTATTCAGGGTGGCACCAAATAAAAAGGTTATTAACATGAAATACGCAGCCATACCACCCTGAACACGCCTGATCTCGTCTGATCTCGGAAGCTAAGCAGGGTCAGGCCTGGTTAGTACTTGGATGGGAGACTGCTTGGGAATACCAGGTGCTGTACCCCCTTCCCATGGGAGGGGTCTCAGGGGGGGAACGGTGCGAAGAGAGATGGGCGGCAGTCGGAGGCGGGGACCCTGGCGGTCCGACCCCCGGTTGCAGAAGCTGGCTCTGGCAGAAGTGGCTGGGGAGAGGGAAGTCTGGGCTTTCCTGCTGAAGCTGCTGCCCCCGCGACCCGACTACGGATAAGCGGAAGAAGACGAAACGAAAACATGAAATACTTCTTTTCTTCTCCCTGATTTACTTGTTTATGATATATATTTCATATATTCAGTAGTTCAACATGTTAAAAACATGTTGGGTATCAACACATATTCTTGTTCCTGATGACAAATAAATGTCATTAAAAATACAAATATTAACAAAAATCTGTTAAATATGCAATGTTTCATAGAAAATGATTGATAAATGCAGATTTAAAAAAATTAAGAAAGATGCTTTGTAATTAATTTATATCAAAAATTATTTATCCTTTTCCTCTTTCTAACCTCACGATTAAATGTATTTAATATCAAGCTGATAATACTATTACTGTAGTAGGATTTATCACGCAGTACTTTTACTTGTAATGGAGTATTTGTGGAGTACTTTTACTGCAGTAAAGTGTTTGAAGAGTTTCCCCGCTGCTGGTAAAACTTATGACTACTAATCACTGGACTTTCCAACCGAAAACGCGTCTCTAACCGGACGTGACGTACAGGTCTGCAGCGCTGAGTCAGCTGAGTCAATCCGGAAGTAAAATACAGCAAAGCGCAGGCGCAGCCTGAGCTCGCACTGCTGAGGGACAAAAAATAACCTTTATTTCACTTCTCTGTTAAATACTAACTCGTTTTTCCGCTAAACTGACGTCAGACAGGTGAACGTCGGCACGAGACGCTGCGGAGCACGAGAACTGCTGCTCTTTCAACGCGGAAGTTGATCACACAGGTCTGTGATTAACAATCAGTAACAACTGATCGTGTTAGATTTGGTAAATATAACAACATTAACTCATAATATAATTGGAGCCTACATTTCCCATGAAGCACCTGGGCAGAGTGATTGATTTGAAGGTGTTGTCATTAGTAGCACTGATGAAGAGGAGCAGGGTGTTGGCGGTGTTGATGGGCGGGGTCTTCTGCGTGGTGGTGATGTCATTGTACCGCATGCTGGAGCTGATGCAGGGGGTGGAGCTTCAGCACCAGGTGGCGCCACCTGCTAGACAGGTGGATGAGGACTTGTCCAACCTCCAGCGCAAAATTGACAGTTTGGAGCGTCTCCTTAGCGACAACAACCATCTGGTTGCTATGCTGCGGGACTCTCTGGTTCGCCGCAAAACAGCGTGGGAAACAGGAGTAAGAGGAGGGACTGGGGGAGGAGCCAATGTGAGCTCTGAGTCCTCCCACAGCCAGGCGAACCTGCTACCTGGCTGCCGAATGGCCGAAAAGATAAAAGACGGGGTGCAGGTTAGCTTGGCATGCCAGCATCTATTAGCACTGTGTTATTATTTACTTTTTATATATATATATATAATGTGTAAATACTATATAAAATACTAACTATTATAAATAAAAGTATTTACAGCTTTTGAGTAATTTAATAGTAAGAGTATTCAGGTTGCAGAAAACTGTGTATACAGTTGTTATTATTATTCTCTTATTATTTAACTTATTTAAGAGTTAATTTAGGAATGTTTTTTTTTTAACTTTTCCTTAAAAAAATAAATATAGGTATATATAAGCAGTAAATATAAGTAAGTATGTAAGTATTTACAGCTTTGGAGTAATTGATGAGTATATGATTATCAGGTATTTTATAAGCCTGTGAATATTCTCATTCATCCAGGTCATAGTTATTATAAGGAGATTAAATTGAACGCAACTGGACTTGGTTATTTGTCTTTGAAGACATTTCACCTCTCATCCAAGAGGCTTCATCAGTTCATGCTAGCTTGACTAGGCTGGGACTAGTCCAACTAGCTGGTGTAGAAACCAGGTATTTAACCTCTGTGGAGGCAGTCACATGGCCAGTGATGTCATTGGCTTATTAACACTCCATGTGCCCAACGACAGTCGTTGGGGGTGGTGAAAGTTAGTTTCAACTTCGTTAGTGCTCTATTGTGTTATAACGACAGTCGACAGAGTCACATGGGGCCTTTTGTGAATGGCTAAGTTGCTGAATCTCCTGGGAAGAGATGAAAGGGCAGCATTGTAAATTGGAGATAGATGGTGTCTCAGACCTCCTCCTCTGTTTAGGGATGGTTTTTCTAATTTCACATAGATGACTTCTTTTACCCCTCTTTCAAACCATCTATCTTCTCTGTCCAGGATGTGAACATTGTTGTCATCAAAGGAGTGAGCTTTCTCCTTGAGGTGTAAGTAGACAGCAGAGTCTAGGCCTGAGGCGTTGGACCTCCGGTGTTGGTACATGCGCTTGTGCAATAGTTGCTTAGTTTCCCCAATGTAGAGGTCTTTGCATTCCTCATTGCACTGTACTGCATACACCAGATTGTTTTTCTGAGTGTGTGGTATTCTGTCTTTTGGGTGAACCAGTCTCTGCCTGAGTGTGTTGCTGGGTTTGAAATACACAGGGATACGGTGCTTGTTAAAGATCCTCCTGAGTTTCCCTGATACCCCAGATACATATGGAATGACTATGTTGTTTTCTTTTGTCTTGTTTTTCTTTCTCAACCCCCATTGATAGTGTTTTTTCTGGAGCCAGCTGCAGTTTTCACAAAGGCCCAATTGGGATAACCACAAGTTTTGAGGGCATACCTTAGGTGCTCATGTTCTTCCCCTTGTGCCTGTGAGCTGGTGGGTACATTATCAGCCCTGTGTTGCAGGGTTCTGATAACACCAAGCTTGTGTTCCAGTGGGTGGTGTGAGTCGAAAAGAAGATATTGGTCTGTGTGTGTGGGTTTCCTGTATACCCCAATGTGGAGGCTCCTATCTTTCTCCATATGGACGTCACAGTCTAAGAAGGGCTTATTGATAGAATACAATACCACTGGTTATATCCACAAGACTCAATCCCCTGAATATATGGACTTCCTAAGATCAATAAAGAAGGGGCCCCACTCAGACCTATTGTCAGCAGTATAAACTCTGTCACTTACAACATTGCCAAACATGTGGCTAGCATCTTGGCACCCTTGGTAGGCAACACCCCTCACCATATCCAAAACTCTATTGATTTTGTGAACAAAGTCTGGAACCTAAGAATGGAGCCAGATGAAACCATGGTTTCCTACGATGTGACTTCCCTGTTCACTTGCATACCTACCACGGAGGCTTTGGAAACAGTGAGAAAGCGACTTACACATGACAACTCTCTCCAGGACAGAACAAAATTTAGACCTGAACAGATATGCCTACTTCTGGATTTATGCCTCAACACCACATATTTCCAGTTTAATGGCAAATTTTACAGACAGAAACATGGCTGTGCCATGGGTTCCCCAGTATCCCCCATTGTGGCCAATCTGTACATGGAGGAGATGGAACGCGGTTCAGATATGTGGATGACACATGGGTCAAGACCAAAACCCAAGAAGTGCAAGCCTTTACTGAACACATCAACTCAGTGGACAGAAACATCAAGTTCACCAGAGAAGATGTTAAGGACAACAGTTTGCCCTTCTTAGACTGTGATGTCCATATTGAAAAAGACAGGTGCCTCCACATTGGGGTATACAGGAAACCCACACACACAGACCAATATCTCCTTTTCGACTCACACCACCCACTGGAACACAAGCTTGGTGTTATCAGAACCCTGCAACACAGGGCTGATAATGTACACACCAGCTCACAGGCACAAGGGGAAGAACATGAGCACCTGAGGGATGCCCTCAAAACTTGTGGTTATCCCAATTGGGCCTTTGTGAAAACTGCAGCTGGCTCCAGAAAAAACACTATCAATGGGGGTTGAGAAAGAAAAACAAGACAAAAGAAACAACATAGTCATTCCATATGTATCTGGGGTATCAGAGAAACTCAGGAGGATCTTTAATAAGCACCGTATCCCTGTGTATTTCAAACCCAGCAACACACTCAGACAGAGACTGGTTCACCCCAAAGACAGAATACCACACACTCAGAAAAACAATCTGGTGTATGCAGTACAGTGCAATGAGGAATGCAAAGACCTCTACATTGGGGAAACTAAGCAACCATTGCACAAGCGCATGTACCAACACCGGAGGTCCAACTCCTCAGGCCTAGACTCTGCTGTCTACTTACACCTCAAGGAGAAAGCTCACTCCTTTGAGGACAACAATGTTTACATCCTGGACAGAGAAGATAGATGGTTTGAAAGAGGGGTAAAAGAAGCCATCTATGTGAAATTAGAAAAACCATCCCTAAACAGAGGAGGAGGTCTGCGACACCATCTATCTCCAATTTACAATGCTACCCTTTCATCTCTTCCCAGGAGATTCAGCAACTTAGCCTCTAAGAACAACAGCGATTCACAAAAGGCCCCATGTGACTCTAACAACTGTCGTTATAACACAATAGAGCACTAACGACGTCAAAACTAACTTTCACCACCCCCAACGACTGTCACTAAACGACTGTCGTTGGGCACATGGAGTGTTTATGAGCCAATGACATCACTGGCCATGTGACTGCCTCCACAGAGGTTAAATACCTGGGTTTCTACACCAGCTAGTTGGACTAGTCCCAGCCTAGTCAAGCTAGCATGAACTGATGAAGCCTCTTGGATGAGAGGTGAAACGTCTTCAAAGACAAATAACCAAGTCCAGTTGCGTTCAATTTAATCTCCTTGAGATAGGTATTTTTGCTACAGTACAATGACAAGTTTATTTCTTGTACATTTGAATATTTTGCTTTAAAATAATTGTGAAGTGTATTTATACTTTGTTACTGGCTTTACAAAAGTACTGTTACTGCACAGAAGTATTTTCCCTGGTATCATGTAGTATTTTACGTAGTGATCTGTGTGTTTACAGTTATTATTATTATTATTATTTTATATATTTTACTTATTTCAGAGTTATTTTAGGAACGTAGTAAGAAGTACTATCATGGGTATCATGTAGTATTTTACCTAGTTATCTGTGTGTTTCCAGCTGCTGGATGTTTACGACCTTCTGGCGTTTGATAACTTGGACGGCGGTGCCTGGAAACAAGGCTTTGACATCAGTTACCATGGCAACGAGTGGGACAAGCAGCCGCTGGAGCTTTTCGTGGTGCCTCACTCGCACAACGACCCTGGTGAGAAACTACAGACGTCGAGTCATGTGACATGTCCATCACTTATCGTTGTGCTAGCTAACATGTTAGCGTGTGTGTTGCAGGCTGGTTAAAGACTTTTGACAGTTATTATCAGGATCAGACGAAACACATCCTCAATAACATGCTGATCAAACTGTCAGAGGACAGCAGGTACCCTCATCTTCATCTTCATCACAAATATATATATACATATATTAGGGGTGTGACGAGATCTCGTGTGACGAGATCTTGCAAGATGAAACTTCGCGAGATCACGAGATTTCAAGTGGGGTTGGAAATCGGTCTCGCGAGATTTGTTGTCCAACAAGCAGCCGGAAAACACATGCATAACTATTTGCGACGCCCCCCCCCACTTTTAAATTGTGATCCAACAAGCAGCCGAATGACGTCGGAAAACAATGACGTCGGAAAACAAAAAAAAACTAAGTTAAATAAAAGTATGTTGTCCATATTTGTAATTTAGTTTTTTTTAAATCTCGTCTCATCTCGATCTCGTGAACCTAATCTCGTGTCTCGTCTCGTGAACTGAGTGTCTCGTCACACCCCTAATATATATATATATATATATATATAGTCTAGCTTTCATTTCAAAAGCTCTTAATTAACATATTCAATTTGTTTTGATTAACATAATTAATTTGTAATATTTGACAATCCATAAATGAGTTTAAGATGTTACTAAAGTTAAGGGATTTTATTAAGAGATTCTTCTTTAGTATTTAACACATATAAACCAGTTGTGGCTATAAATAAATGTTAATTTAAGTATTGTAATGTATTAATGGGTTAATGGGTTTTCTAAGTAAATTAATGAATAGATGTTTGATATGTAAATTAATTAATATTACATGTGCTATTTATTAATTATCCTTAACTACATCATTATTAATGTGTAAATGAATGTAGTTTTAAGATAAGAAACGCAGTGTTTGTTTAATATAAAGATGCTATATAAATAAGAATATTATTATTATTTATTTATTAAATCGGTGTTATTTATCAGGAGGAAGATGATCTGGGCAGAGGTCAGTTATTTCTCTAAGTGGTGGGACGACATCGACGAGCAAAAGAGACAGATGGTCAAACGGTAACTTCACATTTTTTTTCTTTTTTTTATATTTATGGATCTGTAAAGATAATGATACAAAAAACCAGACAGAAAACTAAAAACAGAAAACTATTAAAGTAAAGACAGAACAATTAAGTACCGTATTTTCCGGACTATAGAGCGCACCTAAATATAAGACGCACCCACTAAAATTTGAATGAAATATATATTTTACAAATACATAAGTGTTTATTCATATACCTGAACTGATTATTTCTGAACAGTGCCGCAATAAAAGTGCTGATAATCAAAATAGAAAAGTCATTGATGGTTTTATTCATCTTCCTCCTGTGTACTAAAACTAAGTTACTTTATTTTTCTTCCTCCTGCGTACTGAAACCATTACACCATGTGGGAGGAAATTTGGCGATTTGGTGTTTATCAGTGTGCAGGAGGAAAAGGTGACAGCAGCTGTCACCACACTGATAAAGCGCAACTGCGCAACTATTAAAGTCGCTTCATTCTCCCATGCACTGAAGCCACAAGTCACTATTTATCTTCCTCCTGAGCATTTAAAACTGACGAACACCATACCACTGTCACTTCATTACTTCTGCACACTGAAGCCACTGAAGTCGTCCTCTTCAATGTCAGAGTTGAACAGCCTCAGATAATCTTCATCACATATCGTCTCACCATAGATTCATTAACGGCAAGCATACGTGCAGCCGCTCTGTTTCCTTCACGGATAGCCAGATAGATGGCATTCAACTTAAAGGCTGCATCATAGGAATTTCTTTGTGGGTTTTCCATTTTGAGGGGTGTAATGATATTTTATACCCCCTGTGGGCTGAAGAAAAATTAATAGAAAAGCCGCACCTCTGTATAAGCTGCATGGTTCAAAAGATAGCCCAGAAAATACGGTAAGCCAAAAAACACAGTGATATAAAAATATACACCTGAAAAACATCACATGAAAGAAATAAAAACAACATGGATCCCAAACATTTTCATGTATCGATCACTGTTGTTGGTTTCTGTCTCCTGTGATTGGTCAGCCTGGTGGGGGCGGGGCAGCTGGAGCTGGTGACCGGTGGTTGGGTGATGGCGGACGAAGCAAACTCGCATTACTTCGCTCTGCTGGATCAGCTGATGGAGGGTCACCAGTGGCTGCAACGACACCTCGGTTAGATCAGCTGTGTGTCTTCACTTCCTGCTCCTTGTCACATGAGTCCTCATCACATGACACCAGCTGTTTCTCTCT
This sequence comes from Pampus argenteus, assembly GCA_036937835.1. Lineage (NCBI taxonomy): Eukaryota > Metazoa > Chordata > Actinopteri > Scombriformes > Stromateidae > Pampus > Pampus argenteus. The sequence goes on along the minus strand of CM072877.1, from coordinate 21,045,629 downwards.
GCAGGAGTGAAGCCAAGCAGCGGCTGGGCCATAGATCCTTTTGGCCACTCCCCATCCATGGCCTACCTACTGAAGGGGGCGGGGCTTAAAAACATGGTCATCCAGCGCGTTCACTATGCAGTCAAGAAGGAGTTCGCTCGGCAACGGACACTGGAGTTTCTATGGCGACAAAGCTGGGGTGAGAAGCGCTTATCTAAACAAAGTTACAGACTAAGGAAAGGAAAATGTATAAATTAAACCCCGCCCACTTCCGATGTGTCAGACTCCTCCCCCCACAGTGACATCACGTGTCACATGATGCCATTCTACAGCTATGACGTGCCGCACACGTGCGGTCCAAACCCAGCGGTCTGTTGTCAGTTCGACTTCCACCGCCTTCCGGGGGGGCGGGTCTTCTGTCCCTGGAGGGTACCGCCTCAGCCAATCACAGAGCAGAACATCCAGGAGAGGTAACCGGGGGCGGGGCCAAAGAAATTACATTTTTTTTCTGTTTATGTCCAGCCCTCTCAGAGCTCTCCTCCTATTGGATCAGTATCTCTCTCTTTGTCCTGCCTTCTCAGAGCTCTCCTATTGGATCAGTATCTCTCTCTATCTCCTGCCTTCTCAGAGCTCTCCTCCTATTGGATCAGTACCGTCAGAAGTCCCGCCTCTTCCGGTCATCAGTGCTCCTCGTTCCCCTTGGCGACGATTTTAGATTTGTGGAGTCAAGTGAGTGGGACGCTCAATTCAGCAACTACCAGAAATTGTTTGACTACTTCAACCAGCATCCGGAGCTCCATGTCAAGGTGACACCTAACACACCTGGGAGGGGGTGGGGTTGGAAAACAAATAGTATTAATTATTAATTTTGACTTCTTCTTCTTCTGTGGTTTTCAGGCTCGTTTTGGGACTCTGTCAGATTACTTTGAAGCTTTGCGAGGTCGGATGAACGCAAATCTTCCGACGCTACGTGGCGACTTCTTCACATACGCTGACCGCGACGACCACTACTGGAGCGGATACTTCACCTCCAGACCGTTTTATAAGAGACTGGACCGAACCCTGGAGGCCACTTTGAGGTTCATTTTGATTTTGTAAATATTTTTTTTCCTTTTTTTTTTTTTTGGATGTTTGAGTAAACTCTTGTTCTCGGCGACAGAGCGACAGACATCCTTTTCAGCCTCACGTTGGCTGAAATGCGTCGTATCCATGGTGATGGTCGCCTGGTTGCAGGTTTCCCAGCGCGCGAACACTTCCAGCGTTTGACAGCAGGAAGACGAGACCTGGCGCTTTTCCAGCACCATGATGCCGTCACTGGCACCGCCCGTGACCCTGTGGTGGTCGACTATGGCACCAGGTGACTGTTAGCACACTAGCATGTTAGCATGTTAGTGTCAAGAAATAAATCAGTTTAAAAACTCAACATCAGGATACTAACAGTGCTAGCAGGTGTTAGCATTGACAACATTATCTCCACATTAAGTTTTATTTATATATTTTTCAGTTAAAAATGAAAGAAAACCTTTAAAAATGTATCCTGTTAGCATTAGCATGTGAAGATTTGGAAGGAAAGTTAGAAGAAGATCAAAATCTGGTGTTAGTTTATCTTATTCAAGGCTGAAAGACAAAGCTAAATAATGTTTATGATACTAGCATGCTGGTATGTGGTAGGTTAAAGGTTGGGAATCTGGTATTGGAAGGTGGTAAAGTATTTGATGTTTGCATCTGAAAGACAAAGCTAGCTAATGTTTTACGATACTAGCATGCTTGCATGTGGTGGGTTTGTTAGTGTTTACAGATGAATCTAGTTTGGAACAGGTCAAAACTTATCTTTTTAGCCTCTTAGCAGGGTGGGAGAATAGAAAGTTGCTGTTACTATGTTAGCTAGCATGTTAGCAGGTAAAAACTAGCAGGTCTTAGCATGGCTGGTAAAAACATTGAGATTAAGAAAATGGGACTTTTGCTTAATACAACATAGTGTTAAGGATATTGTCATTATTTTGTCATTATTTTATCCACATTTTGATTTGTCTCACTTTATTCAAATTCTTCAGTTTTTGTTATCTTAGAGAGAGAGAATAAACACTATTAGGGTAGCATATTAGCTCAGGTTCTTATATCTTTAAAATGCTTTCTATAACGTATAGATACAAGTTATACAAGTTATATTAATCCTTCATCTGGTTAGCAGATAATCAGTTAGCATTGAAGCTCCTGGAACCTCTCCAGCTTTAGCATTAGCATGTTTTTTTTTTGTCTCTTTCATGCTCTCTGTTAAAGGACGGTGTCCCCCCTGGCAACAGAAACAGGTACCACCATTGCTTAGCATTTAGCATAAACTTCCCATCATACCCATTCATTTAGCATTAGCATGTAGCATGTAGCGTTGACTTCCCATTGCTTCCATAACGGTGTGTTTTACAGCATGGATCATCAGTCAGTGTGAGATTGATAGTTTTTTGTTTTTTATAATTTTTAAATGTTTAAATGCTTTGTTTTCCAGGTTGTTTCACTCGATCCTCAACCTGCGCCAGGTGCTGCAGAGCGCCGCCCACTGGCTGCTTCTATTGGACAAGAGCCAGTACCACCACGACCAATCTAAACCTTTCCTGCAAACGGTGACCTCTGACCCTATCACCTCATTATCCATAGTCTTGTATTCAGAATATTTATTATTATTTGTTAAATATTTATATATATGGTCGACGAACACTATAATATCGGCAGATTAATTTCAAATCAATACATGATTCCTCAGAGGGTAATCTGTTGTATCTCTCAGGATGATGTCATGGTGGCACAGGATGCTTTGCCTCAGAAGATGGTGCTCACACTTAGTGATGAGCCCAGGTAAGCAGGGGGTGGGGCTTTAGTTATTGATTATCTAATATTTTACGACAGATTATTATTTACGAGGATTCTTGTTTCAGATCGTTTATTGTCTTCAACCCAACGGAGCAGCTTCGTACGTCCGTTGTCAGCATCGTTGTTGACTCTCCGGACGCTCGTGTAGTCGACGCAGAAACAAGTCGACCAATGGCTGTGCAGATCTCTGCAATGTGGGTGGAGCCAAGTCGAGCGTCTACGGAAGCTTTTCAGGTGCAAAACAGTTTTATTTTTATTTAAAATAACAACGTTTAAAATTTGTTTAATCTAAGTCCCGCCCTTGAACAGCGACTGTCCAATCAGAGCTCAGTAACTGTAGTCGTATATTTCTCCTGTCAGCTCTCTTTTGTGGCAGAGCTTCCTCCTTTGGCGCTTGTTGTGTATCACGTGACCAAAACGATAGCTGGCTCTGCCCACCGGGCTCAGTACACCTTCCTTTGCGGTGGTGAGCTGCCGAGCGTCCACGCCGAGCACTTCCAGGTGTCCCGCCTCCAAGGAGCTGAGGCTGACACCCCGCTCTCGCTTGGCAACAAGCATGTTAAAATTTGGAGCTCTGCCCAGACCGGCCTGCTGCAGAAGCTACGTCTGCAGTCCGGCCCGGTCCGGCAGCTCCAGGTCCAGTTCTTGTGGTACGGAACCCGGACCGGAGCAAACCAGGACAGGAGCGGAGCGTACCTGTTCCTGCCGGGAGAGGGGGGCGCCCAGGTAAAACCGGACACCAGACCAGAACCAAAACCCTCTCTTTCTCTCTCCCTTCCTCAGTGTGAATGTCTCTCACCCTCTTGCAGCTATATTCGCCCTCTGAGGCGCCCCTGATCCGGGTATCCAGAGGTCCAATCTTCTCTGACATCACTTCTTGTTACCGTCACTTCACGCACACGGTCCGACTCTTCCACCTGGATGGTAATGAAATCACATGATGCCAAATATTTAACAGTGTACTCGTCATCATCTTGTCTCTTTGACCCAGGGCATGCTGGGAGATCCCTGGAGATTTCCAACATGGTGGACATCAGGTCAGAGGTCAACAGGGAACTCGTCATGAGGCTTGTCAGCGACGTTGACAATGGCAACCGTTTCTACACGGACCTCAACAGCTTCCAGGTTTTTATCGTCATGACATTAACCAAAACAGACATCACCTGTCTGTTGCTGTTTATTGATAGATTATTGATGATTATTGATCCAGATGCAGCAGCGGCGTACTCTGGCAAAGCTCCCTTTGCAGGCCAACTTCTACCCGATGACCTCTGCAGCATTCCTGCAGGACGCTATGCTGCGTCTGTCACTGCTGTCGGCTCAGAGTCAGGCGGTCGCGGCGCTGCGACCAGGTGAGCGCTCACGGCCATCTGCGGTTATTGATTTTCTATCGATTAATAATAATAATTTAATCCTAATCGCTACGACACCCTGCAGGAGAGCTGGAGGTGGTGTTGGACCGCCGCCTGCAGCAGGATGATAACCGTGGCCTCGGGCAGGGTGTCACTGACAACAAGCTAACGGCCAGTCTCTACCACCTGCTGCTGGAGGACAGGAGGGGCGTGTCCCAGGTGAGGGACGGGGCCTAACATTACAAAACTCTGCTCTAATTACATATTCTTCTTCTTCTCCTTACGGCTTTTCCTTTCAGCGGTTGCCACAGTGAATCAGTGTCTCCTCATCTCTCACACCAACTACCTTCATGTCCTCTTTCACTACATCCATATATCTCCTCTTTGGTCTTCCTCTAGACCTTCTGCCTGGCAGTTCAAAACTCAGCATCCTTCTACAAATATATTCACTATCTCTCCTCTGGACATGTCCGTACTATCTCAGTCTGGCCTCTCTGACTTATCTCCAAAACCATGTGTTGTCCCTCTCATGTACTCATTCCTGATCCTATTCCTGGTCACTCCCAAAGAGAACCTCAGCATCTTCATCTCTGCTACCTCCAGCTCTGCCTTCTGTCTTTTTCAGTGTTACTGTCTCTAGACCAAACAACATCGCTGGTCTCACGGCAGTTTTGTACACGTTTTCTTTCAATTTAGCTGAAACTCTTCTATCACACATCTCACCTGACACTTTTCTCTACTGCCACCTCTCCTAGACACTTGCATACCTCCACAGGTATATCATCAGGACCAAGTGCCTTTCCACTCTTCATCCTCTTCAAGAGCCTGTCTTAGCTCCTTCCTAAAAGTCCTGCAACATTCCTCCTTTTTCAGCTTCCACCATTTTGTCCTCTGCTCTAACTTGGTCCTCTTCATCTTCCTCACCACCAGTCATCCTACACACCACCATCCTATGCTGTCTGGCTATACTCTCACCTACCACTACTTTGCAGTTAATGAACTCCTTCAAATTACACTGTCTACACAAGATGTAGTCTACCTGTGTGCTCCTACCTACACTCTTATATTCACTACAGCCATCTCCATCCTTTTTGCAAAATCAATAACCATCTGTTCTTCTGCGTTCCTCTCCTGGATTTCTCATCATCTCTGATTCCTGCACCAACATGTCCATTGAAATCTGCACCAATGACTACTCTATCACTTCTAGGGATGCTCTGCATCACTCATCAAGGTCCAACCTGAATTTCTCCTTCTTCTCCAGCTCACATCCTACCTTTGGAGCATATCCACCAACATTGAACATCACCCCTTCGATTTCTAGCTTCAGACTCGTCACTCATCATCTCTTAGACACTTCTAACAAACTCCTCCTTCAAGATAACTCCTACTCCATTTCTCTTACTATCTACACCATGATAGAACACCTTGAACCCTGCTTCTAAGATTATACCCTTGCTACCTTTCCACCTGGTCTCCTGGACACACAGTGTGTCTACCTTCCTCTGCATCATGTCAACCAACTCTCTACCTTTTCCTGTCATAGTTCCAACTAGGGCTGGGCGGTATACCTTTTGAACCGGTAAACCGGTAATTTTTATTTTTATGATATGAATCTTTGATTTACCGCATACTGTGTGCGCGCGCATATGTAGGCTACACAGAGCGGTGGAACGTTGCATAGCGGTAGATTGAGCGGAGGCTGTTTTTCAGTGTTACACCAAACAAGCCAACTCTGCAGGAGAGCGTGGTAGTGGCAAAGACTAGGGTAGTAATAGCGAGTTGAGCGGTGAGCATGAATGAAGAAAATGACACAGACACAGAACTCATTCCGAAAAAGGTAGCCGTTTCTGTTGTTTGGAAATACTTCGGTTTTAAAAAATCTGACGCGGATCAAACACGCATTATCTGTAAGTGTTGTCGAGCTAATGTTTTTAGCTGCAGGAGGGAACACAAGCAACTTGCTTCACCACCTCCGCCACAATCATATCCTGGAATACGAAGATTGCATGAAAGTAAAAGCTGCGTCTTCTCCCCAATCTCTGCGTAACGTTGGCACTGCAGCACAAAGCACTTTCTGTTACAGTTTTGATACTTGAATATGGTGTTACTTTTGCAAGTGGCATACTTAAGTTTACTTTTTATTATTTGTTTACATGTGTGTATCGTTTCTATAGTACAGAATACGCCTCCTAGCCAAGTTGCACTTATGTTTTTGATATTTGAATACAGTGCACTGCTCCTGAATTCTAGCAATACTATTATGCAAGTTGCATACTTTTTGTTTACTTTTTATTATTTGTTTAAATGTGTGTAGGCCTACACACCTCCATTTGAAAAAAAAAATATGTATGAATGCAAGTTGTTTAAGAAGGGATACATCTCTTACATTGCAGTCAGCTTTGATGTTCTCAAGTTGCACAATAAAGAATTCTGTATTGTGACTGCAACAGTCTGTGTCATGTATTGTGATTTCTGCACCTCATTACAATTTTGAGTGCTTGGCACTCAATTCTTTTGTGGGACTATTCAAACCAGGGTAATTTCCTGCAGTAAGTATTCTCTAAACAATTAGGAATTGGGGTTAACACGTAAACATCCACGAAAAAAAAAATACCGTCAAATACCGTTATACCGTGATAATTAAAAAAAATACCGTGATATCAATTTTTGGTCATACCGCCCAGCTCTAGTGCCAACATTCAAAGTCCCTACTCTCAGTCCTCGATTCTTGTCTTTCCTCTTCTCTCTCTTCCTATGAACACACCTTCCTCCTCTCCTTCTTCGACCAACAGTAGTCCAATTTTCACAGGCACCCTGTAGGTGAACAGCACCGATGGCCTCGACCTTATGGAAGTCATAGGTTCGATTCGCATATTTGATTTTGGCCAAAGTTTTACGTCGGATGCCCTTCCTGACACAACCCTCTGTATTGATCCGGGCTTGGGAATGGCACAATAAGACACTGGCTTGTTCCTCCTTGTGGCTACATTGCTCTAATTACATATTAATGATCTTAATATTATTACAGGGAGTGGGAGGACCCTCAGTTGAACACTTGTCCCTGTTAGCCCACCTGACCTCACTCTCTCTCTGCCACCCGCCAATCACCATGGTCGCCCCTAGTGACAGCCAGCCGACGAAGCTCCACCCCTTCCAACCGCTCCGCTCACCACTACCTTGTGATGTTCACCTGCTGAACCTGAGGACGCTGGAGGATACACAGGTGTGTGTGTATGTGTGTGTGTGTATATATATCAACTGACACACAATTAAGTACTTTCCACTACTGACTGCAGGAATACTACAACATTTCTATTAATCTTTTTTTTTTGTGTTAAACAGGAAGCAGGAAGCCCGTCAAAGGAAGTTGCTCTCCTCCTCCACAGGAAGGGCTTTGACTGTCACTCCGCCCCCGAGCCACCGCCGCCATGTGCGTGGAGCACGCATGAGGAGGTGAAGTCGCTCCCACACACACAAACTTGTGTGCTCACCACTACCTTGTGTGTGTGTGTCTGTTTAACTGATTCTTTGTTGTGTTTCCGCAGGTGCACCTGGATGATCTTTTCGCTCCTCTTCTGCTGCGTTCCGTCCGTCGGTCGGGTCTCACTCTGCTGCGTAACAACGATGAACCAGAGTCGGCCCAGCAACAGCAGCCACCACACATTGCTCATCTGCGGCCGATGGAAATCAGTGCTTTTCGCATAGAGTTCGAATGAAGAACAAGAGCTATAAAATATTTTTAGGAAAACTACAAGTGTACACGTGTCGAAAAACTGAAAAAGCTTAGATGAGGTCAAAGAAAGAAAGAAATGTTACAAAAATGAAGAAAAATAACCGAGAAAACACTGAAATTTAACTTGTTTTTGCATAGGTAAAGTTTCTACGGCAACAAAAAGGGACCAAATTATTGTGTGTAAATTCTGTTACTGCTGTTGTTTTTTTTTTGTTTTTTTTATTTAATTGTTTCTTCTTGTTAATTCTTTCTGTTTTATTGATGAATGTGGTTGTAGAACCAGTCAAGGTATGATTGATTTTCAGCTTATTGGTCAGTTGATTGATGGCGCTGGAGTGTTTGTGTGTAAAGATTATTCAGGGATTTTTCCAAAATGCACATATATTTTCCGTATCTGCTGTGAAACAGGAAAACTTTGGGAAACCTTTTGGGTATTTTTTTAATTAAGAAATTCTCTATATTTTTTTTATATATTGCTGAAAAATCAAATTTATTTTTTATGAATACAAACTGCTTTTCTTCTTTATTTTTGGGGGCGTTTCTTGGTCTTAAGACATTAAATTATTGTTTAATTTTCTTCCTTGTTTGTATTTATGATCTTCTGTATGACTTTTAGGCAGATTTAGTTTATTTAAATATTTAAATATCTTTGGTTTACTCCTGATTTCTTAAAAATGCTGCTTTGGACCAATAAAACTCTCCTGATGCATGTTTGAGTTTCATGTTTCTCCATTACTAAATGACATTAATAAGCTTATCAAAGATAATTATGGATTATTAGAGTCAATAAAGTTTATTTCAAGGTCTGGTTAATTTTTGGCACAAAAGTTACAATGATGAGTAATTTCCTAACTAAATTAATTTGACACATCCAAATTTTATTTATTTATTATTATTATTATCATTATCTAATTTTATATTGTATATTATGTATAATTGTATATTCTCCATTACCTCCCTTTACATGTTATTTATTTTAGTCTATTATTTATTTCCTTCTACCTCACCATTCAATACATTTTCTTATATGTATGTTTACTAATTTTCTTACTCTTTTCAGATTATTTATTAAATATTGTTATTATTTATTGTTATTTTTATAATTTTTATTTAATTTTATGTAAATTGAATTAATTAATCAAAAATAAGTTGTTTTTGGAAAAAAATAAGAGAACAGTCTCGAAATAATACAGCACTGCAGTAAAAACCAGTAGGAGTGGAGAACTTTGACCTTTGATAACTGATAATCCATCTAATTTGAGTTTATTTACTTTATTCTATGCAAACGTTTGACCATCCCTTGATAAATAACATATTTTGTTGTTTTTTTATTGAAAAGATGTGAAAAAACACAGTATTGCTATGAAAATGGCATAGTTTTATGTCATAAATTGAACAAAAATAAAAACATCATTGCAGCTCATGGAGGAAAAAAGCTGCACTTTATCTCTAGCCTTATAAATATTATTATTGCTTGCATTATTTGCATATCATGTTGCTGTTGTCAGTAAAGGGTTAGATTTATATACCACGTGTAGGCGCTAATGCACCATATTGTTGTCGAAGAAGAAGAAGAAGCAGCCAATAGCAGCAGAGCAGGAAAGACAATCAGCTGTTAAACGTTGTGAGGAAAAGCTGTCAACGTATTCATGACTGCACGCGTGAGTTATACTTTATTGACGTTGTTTTCAGACCCATTTCCTCTTATTCTTCAAATATTAAAAAAAAAAAGTGTGTATACGTGTTTATTGATTAGTAATATCAATGCCAAATGCCGAACTAGTGGGACAGATGTTAGTCAAATAAATTACGTTTTATCCGTTGTTTGTCGTAGGAAATATGTCGTTACGGTATTAAATGTTTAAATTTGACAATTTAAAATGAGGATCTGCAGGGCAAGATGTCGGATGTTACAAACGCAGCGAGACATCAACTCCTCGTGTGAAGCACGAGGGGGGTCAGGGGGTTAAAAACAGCCCTCCACCCCTCCACCTCTAATGGGACACGCAACCTCATTACCTGTTATAAATTAATCTGAATATGTTCTCGATTAATTGATTAGTTGTTTATAAAATTACAGGAGGTGCGTGTTTTCTTCTTCAGGTGATTGTGTTGTACTTCGCTAAGAGCGCCGAACTGACTGGAGTAAAGGAAGAAGAGATTGCTGCCGTGCCAACACCAATCAGCAGCCAGGATCTTTGGACACTGTTGCTACAGCGACACCAGAGGTATTCAATAAACATATTGTTTCCATGGAGATAGTAAACTGAACAGGTGATACATCTGTGTGTGTACGCAGACTCTCCATCCTGCAGCAACAGGTGGTGTTGGCAGTACGTCAGCAGTACGTTGCCATTGGCGACCAGGTGCTGATTCTGGGAGACGGAGACGAGGTTGCTGTAGTACCGCCGCTCAGCGGAGGATAAACTTGATCAGATGGTAAACGATTCACTCTCATCAATAGGTTTTCAGGTTTCTTTGAGATTTTTATATTTCTGTGTATGTGTGTGACGTTTTGCTCAGAGATGTCAGCAGCGGAGGAGGAGCCGAGAGACATCTTCAAGCTGAGCCGTGATTGGCTGTCTATACAGGAAGTGGTGGATACCGTCAGTAGCGCCTCCTGTGGAGCTATTTCTGTATTTATAGGTTCATACTTTATTTATTTACAAAATTTAAATCCATCAGATCAGTTATGGTGTGTGTATATATATATATATATAAAAATGTATGTGTGTGTGTGTGCCTACTCAGGTACGACCCGTGAGGACAGGTGTGATGGCAGGAAGGTGATTGGCCTAGAGTATGAGGCGTATGAGCTCATGGCCCAATCAGAGTTCACCAAACTGTGTGCTGACATCAGAGCGCACTGGCCAACCGTGACACACGTCTGTGTTCACCACCGGCTGGGGTCAGATGCTAATGCTTGTGCTAACTGCTTACACTAACATGACGTCACAGACAAAGGTCACATGATTCAGGCGTCTTACCAGACCAGTATGGCGGCAACGTTGACGCATGATGCGGTGGCCAATGTGGCACCTACGCATGTATGTCTATATGCTTTAGCCACTGCTAGCATCTAGCGTCACACGCCATGATCTTCGGGTGCGTTGTTGTTGTGCATTGAGGTTTTCACTGGAAAAAAAAGATGAATGTGGAATGAAAAAGACAATGTTTGATGTGTATCAGCAGCTTTAACAATGTTTGAACTTCCTCCCTTAGCTGGGTCAAGGTGGGCGAGGCCAGTGTTGCCATGGCGATTTCATCTCCTCATCGTCACGACAGCCAGCAGGCAATCCAGCACTGCATCAACCAGCTGAAAGCCAACGTCCCCATCTGGAAGAAGGTAACACACAGGACCTTTGACGTTGATTTGGCATGTCTCTCAGCCTTTAAACTCTTTGTTTGATCCACAGGAAGTTTACGACACGGAGGAGGCGAGCTGGAAGGAGAACACAGAGTGTTCCTGGGCCAGTCAAAAAAAAACCCATGTTCAGTCACCTAAAAATATCAACAATAAATGAATGTGAGTCAAACATGTTGGTGGAAATAAAGTGTAATTATTAAATCTTAATAGGAAAACCGACTGTTTTTTAGACTTCAACCATGCAAGGTGCCAACGTGTTCATCAGGAGCTAATGCTAATGTTCGAACCAACTAGGGATCGAGTAGGGATCGAAGCAGTGACTTTCAGATTGGTGGATGATTGGTGAATCAATTAATCATCAGTCATTTTTAAGCAGATAAAGACTAAATTCTCTGATTCCAACTTCTTAAATAGCTTCACCTGTATGCAACTGTGTCTTTTTAATTGAACCTTTATTTAACCAGAAATGAAAATAATCAGCAGATCAATTATCATCAGAAGTATAAATCTTTTTGAAGCCTGCTAAAACTAAGATGTCAGTCTGATTAATTAAAAACTAAGATGTCAGACTTTCTTCAACAGAAATAATAAAAATCATAAAATCACATTATCAAAGGATGTGAACAATCAATCAAATCAGAAACTTTATTGGCATTGTATTTTTGTACAACGAAAATTGGGGGATGCAAATACATAATAATAAATAATTCACTTTGTCTCTTGAACATAATCTGTGATAGTCTATAAATATATAATACAGGGGACAACGTGTAATTTGTTTTATTCTATTGTAATCTGATTTTTAACATGTAAAGCACTTTCAGCTTTTATTTTGAAGTTGACAGGAAGTGTTGGTGTTTGTGTGCGGTTGGTCAGCTGACCGCCGGTCGGTCTGCTGATTGTCAGAGCCCTGAGGCTCGCACCGTGACACGGACAGCAGTACCATCAGGCCGTGGTTGGTCTCTGTGTCCACCGCTGCCAGAGCTCCTAACGCGGACACTCCCCTGCCGCCCGCCCGCCGCTAGCAGCTTCTCATCTTTGACCCGAGACAAGCTCCTCGCTCACTGCGCCCCGGACTCTTACGCTCCGTTTCCCGACGGATCCGATTCCTAGGCCGGTCGGCTGGTCACTTCTGCCCTGAAGCTGTGAGCCCCCATCCCGGCCCCGGCAGCCCCCGGCAGCCTCCAGCCTGGTGTTCGGCATGGCTCTGCTGGATCTCGCCATGCAGGGACTCGCCGTGTTCGGCTTCATCTTGTTCTGTGTTCTGTGGCTCATGCATTTAATGTCCATCATTTATGTGTAAGTCAACCATTATAATGGAGCTTTTGTTACGACATGAAACCTAAAATAACACCAAAAGAGCAGAGTTTCTATTTGTTTTATAGCCGTCTGACAATTAACTGTTGGGCGTTTTCCTGGCTAACAGCTAGCTAGCCGGCTAACTGCGCTATGCTAGAAGGCTAGCTGCGCTATGCTAGTTAATTCGGCTCATTTAGCGATCAGTTTAGCTCTTAATCCGATTTCATTAATTAGTTATAATTCTTGTTATATATCTGACATCATTTATACAGAAGCAGGATGTGGTTATTATTACCGTATGGTTGTAATAATATATTTAATAACGGATCTACGTTGGTGCTTCACGGCTCGTTAGCATTAGCTAACATAGTTCCTGTTTCGTCTTTGACGCCGAATTACATTAGAAAACCTGCTGATATAATCAGTCATAGTGGTAGAAAATATCTATAGATTATTTATTTCATTAAATGTGCTTGTTAATCGTCACAGTTAGTGTTAATATGATCAAAATAACAGAATTGTATTTACGCACAACCTGGCATAGATTCATGCATGTTGGCTGTTGTGAGGATGTGTCCATAATACAAGAAGCTTATACTGAAGGACAGATGTTGTAAAGATGTAGATGTAAAGAACCAGAATTTAGCTCTTAATTTTAAATAAATGTGCGATTTTGAGTCTTCTTCTTTTCCTTTCATCTTTTTGAGTATCTTGCTAAAAGGGCTTTTCGACCCCTGATTCATCTGCATCTAATTCATGTATTTAATCCAAATATACAAGCTTTCAGGGTTTTTAAAGTGCTTTGAAAGATTACAGGATTTTCAGAAAAGAAACCTGATCCGTTCAACTCTTTAATAGACCAAAAAACTACAGAATTAAAAAAACAAAACTGAAACCATAAAGGATAAATGTTGTAGTAAATGATGTTTCTATTGTTATTGTTTGTCATAAATAATGATGCCCAGCTACAAACAGGTTGTTTGTGTGTATTTATCTAGTAATTGTTAACTGGTTTCTAATGTTTACATGTTGATGTGTTGTCTTTTAGCAAGACGCTGAACCTCAACAGAGCTGTTTAGGCAAAGTTTATTAATATTAATTGCTTGCTTTCACATGGTTTTGCTTTCTACTTTTCTCTTAAATTCAGTTTGATTCAATACCACACATCCTTGGGTCCCCACCAAGTGTTGCCTCTGTCCTCTCTCTCTTTCAGGCGTCTTCACCTTCACAAGAAAAGGTCAGAGGTGAAACAGGCGTTCATTCAGCTGGCAGGAGTTTCTCTACTGAAGCCACTAAAGGGTGTCGACCCCAACTTGATCGCCAACCTGGAGACATTTTTTACGCTGGATTACCCCAAGGTGATGCAAACTACACCTATAGTTCCTTTAGCTACCCCAATTACCATCCGTGTACCCACAAGTACCATAAAATAGTACCTCCAACTGTTATGATCTTTCCGAATGTAACCCAAAATATACAAAAGTGTAAAGATCTAAAAAAAAGTTTTGTGTAGAAAGTGTTCTGGGTTGAATTTGACTCATATTTATTCAAAAATGGATATATATATATATATATATATATATATATTTAGTAGTTGAAATGTTTTTTGTTTTGCAGTATGAGATTCTGTTGTGCATTCAGGATCAGGATGATCCAGCTGTTGACGTTTGTAAGAAGCTGTTGGGCAAATATCCCAACATGGATGCACGATTATTCATTGGTGAGAAAAGACTTCTGTTATTTACAGTTTGTTCTGTCATTTATTTATTCATTCAATAATTATTTTATAGTTAAAAGTTGTAATTTGAGCTTGTAAAACTGAAGCAAACTTTATTGAGCTAAGCATATTCTTTAATTCTTTTATTTGTTCATCATAACTCTGCAGTGTGTTTGCAACTAGCCTCACAGTCTTCGTTTTAGGATTGTTAGCTAAGTTTAGCATCTGTGGTTCTGTTTCTCAGGGGGTAAGAAAGTTGGAATCAACCCCAAGATCAACAACTTGATGCCGGGCTATGAAGGAGCCAAATATGGCCTGGTGTGGATCTGTGACAGTGGCATCAGAGGTCAGTACCACCATAAATGTTTATGACCATTAGACAGTGACTCCCTCATCCTCAGTGCTAACGCTAAGTGTGTGTGTGTGTGTGTGTGTGCGTGTGCGTGCAGTGAAACCTGACACTTTGACAGATCTGACCAATCAGATGACAGAGAAAGTGGGATTGGTCCATGGCTTGCCATATGTTGCAGACCGCCAGGGCTTTGCCGCCACTCTGGAGCAGGTGAGGCTACTAAGCTAACACCATGCTTACTCTGTTGTGTTAGGTAATGTCTTTAAACACTATTTTGCATTAGCCTCTGAAGCTAATATTTTTCTGATAGATGTCAAAGCTAACTGTTTCACCTGTTCTTTTATGCTAGCAGCAAATGCTAACCTTTCAGCTAATGTGACTGGGAAGAATGTTTTTTCCTCCTAGCAGACGATCAACAGATGCTAATGCTAACCTGTTCTCAGGTGTATTTTGGGACGTCCCACCCTCGTTCTTATATCTCGGCTAACGTGACAGGGATAAAGTGTGTGACTGGGATGTCATGTCTGATGAGGAAGGACGTCTTGGATCAGGCCGGTGGATTGGTCGCCTTTGCTCAGTACATCGCCGAGGATTACTTTATGGCTAAAGCCATCGCTGACAGGTAGCATGTTAGCATGTCTTTTTAATGCGACTGATCAAAGGATAAAATTATTTTAATGACTGTATTTCTCTCCTCAGAGGCTGGAAGTTCTCCATGGCAACACAGGTAGCTTTGCAGAATTCTGGGTCATACTCCATTGGTCAGTTCCAGTCTCGCATGATCAGGTGACCGTAGAACTCTTCTTATAACTGGTTGATATTATTCATATTTGATGATGAAGACTCCCATCTTTAAAACTAATTATGTACAACAAACTATAGTAGCAGGATTTAACTTCTGTTTCTGCTTTTTTACTCCAAATGTCAACTTTTCACATCCATCCGTACATGTTGGAGCTGAATCTGAAATATGAGAGTGAATAATGTGACAACACATGGAAACACCTTAGCAACCGCTTTAGCAACAGCCTTAGCACTTGTGACTTGCATGCAGCATTTCTGCAACGTGACACCACCTTAGCTACCACCTTAGCAACCAAGGCTACATAGAACAGACAGCCATTTATGAGTATGTGTGGTTGACTTTCTGAGTTTTTTTTTTTTTTCTTTTTTCAGGTGGACAAAGTTGAGGATCAACATGCTTCCTGGCACCGTGTTGGAGCCCGTTTCTGAGTGCTTCCTGGCCAGCCTCATCATTGGCTGGGCTGCTCATCATGTGTTCAGGTACCACCTGACTGCTGTTTTAAGACATACTGGAAACGCTGTGCACCTGCTATTTAAAATAATAAAAGTGTGTGTGTGTGTGTGTGTGTGTGTGTGTGCGTGTGTGTGTGTGTGTGTGTGCGTGCGTGTGTGTGCAGGTGGGACATGATGGTTTTCTTCATGTGTCACTGTCTTGCCTGGTTTATATCTGACTACATTCAGCTGACTGGAGTTCAGGTAAACAAGATGTCCTACTGTATACATATAAACAGTATAAATATGATCTATATATTATTATTGATTGATTGATTGATTGATGACATCATCGAGCAGGGCGGCCCACTGTGCTTCTCGAAGCTGGATTTTGCCGTCGCCTGGTTCATCAGAGAGTCGATGGCAGTGCAGATTTTCCTGTCGGCTCTGTGGGATCCCACCATCAGCTGGAGGACCGGGCGCTACCGGCTGCGATGTGGCGGCACTGCTGAGGAGATCCTTGACGTGTAGTTACCGCAGCAACCGCCTGCACCTTCCTCGTCCATCCTCCTCCTGTTCACGGAGAAGAGAGATAGAGAAAACTGACATTTATGTTTCTGTTTCTTATGAAGAAAAACTGAAGGGTGTGTGCGATTTTAACTATTTTATTTATGTTTATGTTTTTTTTGGTGCTAAACTAAGTGATGCCAGAACAAGCCAATGGATGAAAGGAAGAAAAAAAAACACACACACAAAGAAACAAAAAAAATCAGAATTGATTGCTCATTCTCTGAAAGCAATCAGCCAATCAGAAGGGAGGATTTACAGTTCTCTCTTCTGATATGCTGATGATGTTTTTCTGTTGGCTTCTGTTTTATTGAAGCAAATAAAGAAGCGAAAAATAAAATCCTGGTTCAAAAAAGGTTTTTTTTTTAAATATTTGACACTTTTTTTATTGGAACATAAACAATATCTAAAGTTGTTTCTGAATTTCCACAACATGAAAGTTGATGTGACTTTAAGAGATAAAAAAACCCTGCATGCTATAAATTAATTAAGTGGCCTTTAAATTTCAGCGTTTATTTTTCTCTTATGTTTTGCAGCTCTTATTTGCTTCTATAATTTCTGCCACAAGACAAAAACAATTACTTTCAGACCTAAAATCATCAGTTTTTGATCTTAAAAAAGTTTTAAAGCGGGCATTTGATCGTAGAAGTTTTCTCCCATCTCATAATCAATAATTGTTAATTTGAAGAATACTGATGGCTGCAGCTTCAAAGTGAAAAAATAAAAAATAATTTAAAAAAAATCAGCCAATCATGAGGAGAAATAACTCCTGTTTGGTTAATTCCTGTCTCAAAAAATAAATGAAAAATACAAGGAGACATTTTTTTGTAATTTTGTCATGTAATTGATATTTTGTAAATAGACATTTTTTTAATTACTAAAAACATCTTACAATTAAAATTTATTTGTATTTATTGTATTTAAACAGAAGTCTTAATTACAAAAAATGTCTTCCTCTGTTAAACGCTCGCCCGCCAAAAAGAAAAAGTTGATATTTTGTCTGTTTTTATTACTTTACTTGTTTGTTTATTTATGTATATATATATATATATATATATATATAGTAAGATAATTCAGCACGGAATGAATCCCAGTATTCTGCCAAATGGTCAAAACACTTCAAATCTGTCACAAAACAAGATTGCAAATCAATCAATCAATGACAGGACGACAGAACTTATTTCTATACAAAAAGTCTGAACACTGTAAATGTATGTATGTATGTATGTGTGTGTGTGTGGGTGGACGATCACAGGTGTTGCTTTATCGTTAGCCTAGCCAGTGGGGGGGTTTGGTTGATGACATCACCTTCCAGTCGGACAAATCCCTGTTGTCGTCATCCAATAAGATCAGTTGGATTCTTACATTGTTTATGATTGTTGTTGTTGTTTTTTTATTTCAACTATCTGCTGTAGTCTGTAAACTGACCAATCACAGTTGAGGATTGTGTCAACACAGGAACAATAAAGTTTTATCCTTTCAAATGTGTTAGTTTGTTTGTTAGCGCAGTGGTTTTCAACAATTAAGAGTTACAACGATCAGTCTATTGATCAGCAATTATTTAGGTAATCGATTAATCCTGAAAATAATCATCTTAATCGATAGTGAAATGTGAAGTAATTGCAGCTGTAGTTACAATATACTTTTCCGTTGCTACAAGTATCGTAACACCACAGTACTTTACATGTTAAATACATGTTGCATTGCATATTACAAATATAACGGCACGCGGAATAGATTTTACTTTTTCTTGTAGACGTTGCAATACTTGTAACGTGTAACAAGAACAAATACGTAAGATACGGGTATTGAACGTGTTACAATATTTATAAGGTTTTAGAATATAACGTATTACACTAATTGATTTGTAATTACACATACTGTTAC
The DNA here is from genome assembly GCA_036937835.1 of Pampus argenteus. Taxonomy (NCBI): domain Eukaryota; kingdom Metazoa; phylum Chordata; class Actinopteri; order Scombriformes; family Stromateidae; genus Pampus; species Pampus argenteus. Next base: position 21,027,272 of record CM072877.1, on the reverse strand, counting down.
GTGTTGCATACAATACAATGTATACAGCAGTAATTTTATACGTAAGTAACATGTCACAGCCTGTAACACTTATAATTACACGTGTAACATATATATATATATATCATCAGTAATTATATATGTAAGTAACATGTAACATTTACAACATTTATAATTACACATGTAACATATATCGCAACGTATTATCCACAAGCATGTAACAGGTATTATGTCTACATACTTGTAAATGTGTTGTATCATGTGAAGTGAAACAAGTATTATGTACGAGAATGTAACAGTAATTCCACATTACAAATAGTAACTTATACGTATATATGTATTAAGCCTGTGAATATTCTCATTCATCCAGGTCATAGTTATCTCAAGGAGATAACTATGAGTATTGTGACATTAAAATACCATTACCAGTATTGTAATGTTACTTGTTACAATACAATGTATACATCATATATATGTAAGTAACATGTAACGTTTACAACACTTATAATTACACATATAACATATATTGTAAAGTATTATCTACAAGCATGTAACAGGTATTGTATCTACATACTTGTACATGTGTTGTTTCATGTGACATGAAACAAGTATTATTACGTACAAGAATGTAACAGTAATTTCACGTTACAAATAGTAACTTACATATTTGTATAAGTTATTGTGACATTAAAATGTGTATTTTAGAAGTTTGTTACACGTTACTTGTATAACATGTTACAAGTGTTTTATTTATTTTAAAACTTTTGTTTGCAGTGAAATGAAAAAGATTTCATAATTTCATAAATGCATGCTGAGAAAGTTAATTTAAAGGAGTGGGTGGAGCTCTGTGATTAATTATTAGTAATTGATTAGTTGGCTTCCTTTGGTTTTAATTTGTATCTGACACATCAGTCGTACAAATGCGTTGTTGTGAGTGAAAAAAAAAAAAGTTTAAGAATTTATGTTAAAAGTTCAAATTGTTATGTGTAATTTTAAATTGAGCTTTACTGATTAAAATTAACTAATTTAAAACAAATAAAACAAAAAACTGCATATAAACATCTACAAGGTAACTGGAGGAAGTTATTGTATAAATGTAGAAACTCCTGTTTTTTGTGGCTTGTATCCTGCTTAAAGAAAATTGTCAACAATAAAAATAAATAAATAAAAAATACTACTAAAAATAAGTTTCTTTAACAGAAAAAAAGCTAAATTTGAATTAAATATATTTTAATAAAAAAAAGGTGGGGCATTTGAAGATCAATCACTTCTCAGTATGATACAAACACATACATGCAAATACATACATACATACATACACACACACACACACACATATATATAAATACACACACGCAAGTCGGACAGGTGTGGATGGGATGTCCAAAGCATTAGCTATTTGTCGTATTACAGTATAAATACATGGTTTAAAAAACCCTCCAACAATACAATGGTAACCAAAACAATTATTTCAACTAAGTGAAAAAATTCAACAAAAATCCAAAGTCAAAAAAAAATCTCAAAAATAAGGCACAGAAGAAGGTTTGTCAAGAAAAAAATAACATGGAAGTTTGAACTTTTCATAAGTTCATGAAAAAGTTTTAACGAATTTATTAAAAATTGGACTAATTAATAAAGATTTTAAAAGAAACAAGAATAAAAACATTCATATTTAAGATTTTTGCTAAATCTTCATTTTGTGTAACTTCAATTATAAAATAATTGACATCAAAAGGCAGCTTTTGTTTTTGTTTTTTGTTTTTTTAAATAAACCTCTTTTTAATTTTCAAAAACAAAAAATGCAGACTTTATTTTCTGCATCACATCAACCGAACATTCAGACAAAACAGAAGTTTTAACTCCTCACTGGACCACAATGCCTTGCTACAGGGCACTCAGTCTTCTCAGGAATGTGCTCTGTAACCATGGTGATGACCCCTCAACAGATGACTTTAACACATCGAGGTTTTATAGGCACAGAAAGATTGTTTGTCATTGGGGTGGGGTGGGGTGGTGTCCTCTCATTGGTCCTATTGTTCTGACTGTGGGCCAATCACAAGCCCTAAAAGTCTGGTTGGCAAAGGTCAAATGTCAGAAGGGTTCAAAGGTGGGAGGCCCCCAAAAACGTATGAGCCAAAAGCTAATGAGCTACCAAACAATTCCAAGTTCCAATTTGCAGGACTTTTACTTGTAATGGAGTATTTGTACACTGCTGTATTGGTACTTTTACTGCAGTAAAGTATCTGAGTACTTCTTCCACTGTAAACAATAATAAACTAAAACTAAACTAAACTAAACTAACATGCTCACGCTAAGCTCAACCTAACAGGATAAAGGCTAACAGCTAGTTAACCTTTAAGCTAACGCTAATGCTGACACTCTGGAGCCCTAATCTGACCATCACCTGACCCTCTGCTGAGGTTAAAAGGTCAGATGGTGAATTTGGAGAAGTACACTTGGAGGTCATGGGGTCAGAGGGTGGGGATCAGGAGTCAAATGGTGGACTTGGAGAAGGACACTCGGAGGTGTTGGTTGTGGTCCAGCTGCTGGTCGTGCAAAGCAATCAGAGCCTCGATGGCCTCCTCCACCGACGCCAGCTGCATCAGGGCCATCTTCCTGTCCTTCCTGTGACATCAGAGGAAGTGACTTCATCAAATACATGATCAGCAGGGAGGAAGGAAGAGAGAACAGAAAGTAGAACGTTTTATTGGCTTATGAGCTCTTATTTAAGGTTTTTGTGTTTTGAACAACTTCCGCTTGTATTCTTCCGACTAACCAAATGCAAACATTATTTTTGGGAACATTTGAGAATTGTTCTGTGGCATAATTTTTGTTGGCAGGTGAGATTTGTCCAACTTTCACCTGTTAATTTGGACATTTCATGCAGAAAAGTCACAGTAATTTAGAAAGATTGCATTACCACAATCGCAAAATTGCAAATTTCCTGGTATAGAGCAAGGCTAAGCTGTTAATATGTCATTTTAATAATTTAAAATTTTTTTTTTTTTTAATTTAAAAAAATTTTATGTGATAAAGTGACATTTAGATTACCAACATGTGATCTGTTTATTCAAATAAATTTGCTCAGATGTTTTTGGGAGATATTTGGGACTCCTGAGATGGATATATAGGAAGTTAGCCAGTTAGCAGCTAACATTTAAACTTTACATACTGAAAAAACTTGAAGGCTTTGACTGTGAATCCACCCGAGGAAAACAAATCCTTCAGCACCTCCTCACCGATTGACAAGCTACGACACAAGAAGGATAAATTAGATATTAAATATATAACAGAAAGGCAGATCATTAAAGAAAACTGTTAGTTACGGGATGTTGGAGAGGTGCAGCGTAGCTGAGGGCGGGAATATGTTGTTAAAATTTTTGGATCCGGGTTTTTTGAAGCGGTGGAGGGCAGAGCCTGAGAAGTCTCGGGTTAGTGCCTGCTCTTCTTGCCCTGCCCCGCCACGTGGCAGCTGCACCACTGGGTGTTTGGACAATGTCACCCGGATCATGTTTCCATGGAGACGCTGGCCATTCAGGTGACTCATTGCTGGAAGGAAAAAAAGAAAAGAAAAAAAAAAATTTTTTATATATATATATAAACAATTTAAAGGTGTACAAAAAAAGTAATTAAATAATTAAGAAAATGTTTTTCTTTAAATGTTTTTTTTTTTAAAGTTACCGTACATTTAAAAAAATATGTAAAAATATTTAGATGGCCCTAACCGAACAAGAAATATTTAAAAATGTCCAAACATTTCATAAAATGTAATTAGGAGAGATGTCAGGTCATCGTAGTCAAAGGAGCTGAGTTGTAAGCAACTGGACTCGATTTAATTAATCGATTAATCTATATTCATTATTAATTGAACAATCTAAAGATATTCACTTTGCTGTCACAGAGGACTAAAGAAACCAGAAAATATTCACATTTAGGAAACTGGACTTAATTTGGATTTAAAACGATTAATAAATTAGCAAAATTGTTGGGGATTAACTAATAGATTAATCAGCTAATCTTTTCGTTTCATTATTTGGTATAAATATGATATAAATTTAATATTAAATGAATGAATTAGATTTTTAGATTAAATGTTAACAGTTTCAGACCGAGTTGAGCCTGTGTGGCGTCGCTCATCTGAATGAGAGCATTCTCCTGTTTGTTGAAGAGGATTTTCACTCGCTGTACGTCCCCGTAAACACCTGAAAACACATAAAAAGTTATTATTTATTATCTATATATAAAGTATATATATTATATCATCTTAAATTCAGTGAAATGTACTCATAGTATGAAGTTTCATACTGAAAACACACACAAAAAAAAAATCTGAAATGTAATTTAGGGTCTGAGAAACAGACCGATTTATTTACTTTATCTTATCTTAAATTCAGTGTTTCAGTGTCTTAAATTCAGGTGTTTTATTATCTTAAATTCAGTGTTTTATTATCTTGAATTCAGTGTTTTATTATCCTAAATTCAGTGTCTTATGTTAAATTCAGTGTCTTCATTTCTTAAATTCAGTATCTTGAATTCAGTGTTTTATTATCTTAAATTCTGTGTTTTATCATCTTAAATTCAGTGTCTTACTATCTTAAATTCAGTGTCTTATGTTAAATTCAGTGTCTTAATTTCTTAAATTCAGTGTTTTATTATCTTAAATTCTGTGTTTATTATCTGAAATTCAGTGTCTTAAATTCATTGCCTTAATTTCTTAAATTCAGAGTTTTATTATCTTTAATTCAGTGTTTTATTATCTTAAATTCAGGTCTTTTATGATCTTAAATTCAGTGTTTTATGATCTGAAATTCAGTGTTTTATTTTCTTAAATTCAGTGTCTTATGTTAAATTCAGTGCCTTAATTTCTTAAATTCAGTATCTTAAATTCAATGTTTTATTATCTTAAATTCAATGTTTTATTATCTTAAATTCAGTGTTTTATGTAAAATTCAGTGTCTTATTTTCTTAAATTCAGTGTTTTATTATCTTAAATTCTGTGTTATGTTAAATTCAGTGTCTTATTTTCTTAAATTCAGTGTTTTATTATCTTAAATTCTGTGTTTTATTATCTGTAATTCAGTGTTTTTATTATCTTAAATTCTTACCAAACAGGATGAAGAGACAATGAGGCGACACGCTCTGCAGAGACAAATAATGTTAATAAAGTCATCTAAGGCTACAGTGCTCTGATTGGTCGGGTGCTTGTGTGACTGAATGAGTGTGACCTCTGACCTCAGGGTTCAAATTGGACACCAGCAGCACAGAGTGGCCAGCGGGGGGTGCCACCTGCAGCGAGACACGAGGAGGAGACACCAACGAACCGGGGACGGCAGCCACAGACATACCTGAGAGAAAAAAAAACAACTTTATTGATAAACAGAACGGAGAATAAAGACAACATGTGACATGCGAGTGCCTCACCTGTGTGCTGGTGGAAGGTAGACGGGAACGCTGCTGCTCCGTATTGAGGCAGGGCTACACCTGTAAAACACACACACACAGAGCGAACATGCTGACAGGTAAAAACACCTATATACAGTGCCCAGCATAAATGAGTACACTCCCTTTGAAAAGTAACATTTTAAGCAATATGTCCATTAAAACAAGAAATATTTCCAAAATATTCTCAGAGTAAGTTTAATAGAACATCTGTGTAGCATACAACACAAACGTTTGGTAATTATATAATTTAGATTACATATTTTTCAGTTTTGCTGAAATTAGGGGGGATCAAAAGTCAGTACACCCCACTGAAAGTCTCAGGGCAAAGCAAGGTTTTAGACTACAAATGTGTGATTTACCAATAAATCAACCACAGGTGAGTCTAATTATTCATTACACAGGTGTACTTGACTCTAAAAGGGTGTTAGTCTAAGAAAACGCCTCCCCATTTCCTGCTGTCAGCAATAGCACCACATGGACGAGAAATGACACAAGACCTGAAAGAAAATCATTTCTTTACACCAGAAAGGTAAAGGCTAGAAGATCAGCAAAGCTTTACTTATTAGTCAAAATACTGTAGCAAAAGTGGTACAACGATTTAAGAAAAATGAAACTGCGGCCATCTTACAGACACGTCCTGGACGTCCACGGAAGTTAACACCTCGACAGGAGCGTCTTCTGATGAGAAGGGCTGAAGCAAATCAGCACACAAGTTCACTACAGTTGGCTAAAGAAGTAGAAAGCCAAATAGAGGTGACAGGTGTTTCCCGTGACACAATACGTTGTACACTGCAGAGGAATGGCATGCGTGGATGCCGTCCACGAAAGAAGCCTCTCCTGAAGCTTAGGCACAAAAAAGCCTGTCTAGAGTTTGCCAGGGCCCATGCTGACAAAGATGAAGGCTACTGGGACTCTGTACTGTGGAGTGATGAGACCAAAATTAATGTTTTTGGAACTGATGGCTTCAAAACTGTATGGCGTCGCAAAGGTGAGGAATGCAGAGAAAAATGCATGGTGCCCACAGTGAAGCATGGTGGTGGCAGTGTCCTTATGTGGGGCTGCATGAGTGCTGTAGGTGTTGGGGAGCTGCACTTCATTGATGGCATCATGAATTCGGAGATGTATTGCTCTATACTGAAGAAGAAAATGCTACCATCACTCCGAGCACTTCGTCGTGGTGCACTTTTCCAACATGACAACGATCCTAAACACACATCTAAGGCCACTGTTGACTTTCTGAAGAGGAACAGGGTGAGAGTGATTCAGTGGCCAAGCATGTCACCTGATCTGAACCCAATCGAACATCTATGGGGGATTCTGAAGAGACGAGTGGAGCGTCACTCTCCATCCAGCATCCAGTCTCTAAAAGAGGTGATTGTTGAAGAATAGAAAAAGATTGATGTTGCAAAATGTTGCCAACTTGTTCATTTCATGCCCCGAAGACTTGGTGCCAATATTAAAAATCATGGAGGCCATACAAAATACTAGATGTAGTAGTTTTGTTAGGGGTGTACTCATTTTTGCTCCCCCCTAATTTGAGTAAAACTGAAAAATTTGTCAAAGTTATATTATTAACCAAACTTTTGTGTTGTTTGTTATGCAGATGTTCTATTAAACTTGGTCTGCAAAAATTTTGGAAATATTTCTTGTTTTCATGGACATATTGCTTAAAATGTTACTTTTCAAAGGGGGGTGTACTCATTTATGCTGGGCACTGTATAGCTATACTCCATGTTCTACTCCATCCTACACCTACAGTACTTGTACGCTGTCGTAGCATCATCAGCTGACCGCTCCTCACCGAAGGTTGCAGCAGGCTCCGGCTCTCCCGTTGGGAGGTCAGCTCTGGTATAGTCTCGGCTCTTGTCGTTGTTGTACTTCACGTTGAGCGTGCTCAGTTTAGAGAAGTTGATCCGCAGAGTGCAGCAGCCATTGTAGATGTTCTGACCATCCAGAGCCTGAGACAACACAATACACCGGTTTTAGTGCATGGACGCATGTGTGCGTGCGTGCGTGTGTGTTTGTGTGACTCACTGCCTTGGCATGTTGAGCATGCACGGCGTCACTAAACTGCAGCAGAGCCTGAAATTGGCTGTTTCTGGTGAACGTGATGATCTTCAACACAGAGCCGAACTTATTGAAGATCTGCAAACAGACACGCACAATAATAATAAAAACAGTAAACAACAACAATAATAATAATAATAAACAAATAATAAATATAATAACAAGATGACCTGCTGCAGGACCTCCAGAGTCACAGGGTAAAATAAATTCTCCACAATTATCCTCAAAACGGGACTAGAAGAGAAGCCCCACCCCTCTCCTCCAGACGCCATGTTCCCAGAATGCACTGCGGCCACGCCAATGGTTTGCAGCGCCACCTGTGCTCTCTGTCAACAAACGCACACACAAGTGAGTATATAAACACGACAATTGCACGTAAAATACCCTGTATTGACTTATATACTGACACTATACTGCATTACACATTATACTATGCTAAATTATACCGTATACTAATATTATACTACATTATACTTATACTATACTACATTGTATTTACACTATACTACAAGCACAGCGTACTACCTTGACTAATAGGGAATTGTTACTAACAAGCGTAGTCTATATAGTACTATATATGTGTGTGTATATATAAAAAATACTATATATAGTAAAATATTTAATTTTATCTGAATTTAAAATATTTTATAATGAAATAGAGCAGATAAAAGTATCGATAAGGGTAGTAGTATTGACTAATATTTTGTATAATTTATAAAAAAATATTTAAGTTTACATTATTTAAACGTATAAAATAAAACTCACCTGATTGGTCAGGTTGTCGGTCTTCAGCTCACGGTGCGTGGAGTACTGAATGAAGATTGGGTGGTTCCTTACAGTGGGCATGGTCGAGGTGTAGTAGTTCACCATGGTAACGGCTGCTTCCTCTGACGCCATCTCTACGAACGCCTGAAAAAAATATGTTTTTTATGAGTTTAATTGTATAACAAAACACATTAATAAATGAATAACAGACACAATAATATTCCAATTAATTATTAAGTGTATTAAATTAATTAATTAAGTCTTAAAAACTACCTGGTTTTTATGCTTCAGCGTGATCAGTTTGCTAACTCGGCCGAAGGGAAGTGCTAGAGCAAGCACTTCCTCTTCAGAGACGTCAGCAGGAAGGTGACGCAGGTGAAGGACCTGTGACGGGACGCACTGAGCACGCTCAGGCACACGCAGCCGATCACTGCTATCCACTACACACACACAGAAACACACACATTAGGACATTAAATATATCAAAATCCAAAGATTTAAAAAAGAAAAGACACTGTTTATGAATTTCCTAAAAATTATATATATATACACACATACTCGTGTATACTTCTGAACTCATATTCATGAGTTTTTCTGATGTGAAATGAATTTTTTTGTAATTTAAAGGAATCTAAACGCTCCCTATTTACTATATAGTGCACTACATTTACCCTGCTAACAATCCCACAATGCAGACCTGGTTATTTCTTTTCATAACAATAAAAAAATGAATATGACGAAGACTTGAGTTCATACAACATATATGTGGTCAAGACAAAGTTGTGGTCATCAGTTTAATGTGAGTTTTACCTGTCGACAGGTTGGAGGTGCTCATCGTCACACAGCAGCTGAGAGGGAAAGCAAACACTGATTCCTGCAGAGAGGAAGAAGAGATTTATTTCATGCACAAACTATTTTTCATCATTAATTTATGATAGGATATGATATTAGTGCATTAACTCTTTTGAAAGAACAAAAACTTTTTTTTTTCAAATTTCGCCTTTTCATCAACCTTTTATAATGACAAACTTCCAAGATGCACATATAAACAACATTGATGGAAACACGGCTAGTGAAAACTAAATTTATTACCAATTTAAAACAGACTTTCATTATTATTAATGATTTGTAATAATTAATGATAATGATGATTGATCAAAACTGCAATTAAATATGATTATTAATCATTAATAATGACTGTTTTGTTGAGCTTGTTCATTAAAATGCTGACAGTTTAATATGAGGAGCAGTAACAGAAATTTCACATTAAAACTCGAAACACAGCAGTTATCGTGAGACGTAAGCCAATGGAAAACCACCCCTGACGAGATTCACAGAAACACAGCAGTCGTCACCATAGACATATATACATAGACGCCGCATTGAGCTGGTTGGTCGTTGGTCGCGACACATAAACGGCGCCGCCATATTGGTTAGGGCAGATCTGCCCGTAAACTAATACAAGCTAATGGACTGAACTTCATAAAGCGCCTTTCTACAAAGTTCTTTAAGTTAATGTCTCTTATACACACATTCACACACACACTAATATATCTGGGAAACAAACAGGCACCAGAAAACAACATATTTAACTTTTAAAGTGATGATTATAAATGTTTACTCCTTATGTAAGCACCAAACCAACGTATGTATTTTTCTAATGCTGATAGTTTACAGCTACTAATGTGTGTAACACTGTTACTGTGACGATACATATTGAAATATTTATATTTAACATTTAATCTGTGTCTATAATAACCAGATCCTGAAATGTAGATGTGACATGAGGGTTTTCTGAATAAAGAGCACTAACGTTTACATTTAACTGATTTTGATTAATCGTTTTATTTCACATTGATGAACATATATATTGATGAACACACACACACTCATACATACATACACACACACACATTATATACACACATACACACACATATGAGAGAAGGATTTTTTTTTAGACAATTTTTTATTACTTCTCTCATTATTCTGGCATTTAGCGAATAGAAATAATTTTGGTAATCGTAACGGAGCTAAAACAGGAAAAGTTATTGTCTGATTTCATGTCAGACAGTGAGGACAAAAAATGTCTTTTTATACAGTGAATGTAAACTTTTGGTTTCAACTGTATGTATCCCATAGTCATATTTATATCTGCACTATATTTATATATATCCTGTTCATTTGTACACACTCTGCACTTCTGGTTAGATGGTAAACTGCATTTTGTTGTCTATGTATGTGTTACTTTGTGCAATGAGAATAAAGTTGAATCTAATCTAAAATAAAATAAAGTGGTGTTCATGATAGAAGCAGTGATTAAACACACGGCGTTCATCAGTAAACTTGTTAAGAAGTTGATGACTTTTGCTGAGATGTCAATAAAACTTTCTCATGCATACTGCACTTTAAACAATCATATATATATATATATATATGTAAACCGCTTGGTACAATTCCACGCAGCACATGAATTAGGCATCTTCTCCGTTCGCTCGACTTTGCCCGAACCAATATGGCGGCGGCGTTCACGTACCATTCAGCGCTCTATGCGGCGTCTATGTATATATGTCTATGGTCGTCACGAGATGACACAGAAATGTTATCGCGATATTTCAGTGAGATCGCACCGCTGAATCGTCATTCTTCGCTCGCGACACTTGCAACCAAAACATAATCAGAAAAAATAAATTAATTAACAAAAAAAAAAAACGGTGCGCGAGGAGCCAGACAATAGAAGGAAAGCGTTCTGTGAAATTGATAAACAAGTAAACAACAACAAACAAAAGGGGGGGGGGGGGGGGGCGACGCCAGAGGCGCGCGCAGGTGCGGTTCAGTCACCAAGGAAACGCAAGGGAGGAAAACCAGTGGCGCGAATGTTCGAGATAAGTTCTGGATGGGTTTTTCCCGCGCTCACCCGTCCATGGTCCACGAGGAAGAAGTGCAGAGGATGAGTTGGTCCACGAGCCTACCGCACCGCAGCGACCACGGAGAAGAACAACAACGAGCTCACTTCCCGTTTGGTGACGTCACGAGAGAACATGGCGGCTCGCGGACACGCCTCAGATCATCAAAAAGACTCAGGATCAATAAATAATCAATCAATAATGTTATTAATTTTGTTATACTTCTTAAAAATTAATTAAAGATTAATTTCATGTGAAATTAATAATAAATAAATAAATACATTTGAAATTATATTTTAAAATTATATTTCCGCGCAGCTTTTAATTCAAGGGTTTGTCTTTGTTTTCTCTACATTACTGAACCAAACTAATGACATCAAATCACATCAAACAACACAAATAAAACAAAAATAAATGAAAGAAAATTAAGTTTCAGAGTTCTTGGTGGTTATTTCTCTTTACTATGATTGCTACAGTAGTATTTAGATACTATGATTTTTAACCCATAACTTTACTGAACTGCACGTTATTCAATTATGGATATATACTGTATTTTTAAGAATATCTTTAGTTATGGTTCTGTAATATAGAAAATTGTGAAAATAAAGATAACAGTACATACATACATTTAATACATTTTGTGTTTTCATGTATTAAATATGAACACATTCACATATTGCTGAGATCAATAAAATATAATCTGATCATCTGAGAAACACCAATTATTAATATTAATTAATATTTTACGCTGTGCGAAACAGTCCAGCAGAAATGATTATAGTACAAAAGTACAAAAATTAAAAAAATACTACAAGTAAAAATAAGTAGTACTATATATATATATATATACACTGTATCTGTAAATCTAATATACTGAGAATAAAATGAAATAACACTTAAAATAATAATTAAAATAAATAGATTAATATCAGTTAATCATCTCGTTCATCCGTCAGGATCTTAATCTGGAAACCAGAAGTGGGGAAACGGAAGTGTAGTGGAGACGAAGGTGATCGTGTGGTACTTCCGGGTTGGCTCGAGGTTCTTGAAGTGGGTGAAAGGTGAAGAAGAAAGTCGGACTGTTCTTCTTCTTGTTATTCTTCAAAGCGCACATACAGCTGTGACTCTCAGAACCGACGATGCTGCAGAACACGGGGTGAGTCACGTGCTACATTAAATAACGTCTCGCGCTGCAGGAACGTTTCGAGGTTTTATGTGTATATTGTGACGGGAGAGGAGCCGATTTGGTTCAGAATAAAGGGAAACTTTCTTCAACACGTAGTTAAAGATAAAAACCAGTGGGCTCAACCTTTTTTGTGTTTTGACGTCTTACTAAAAGCAGCGTGATGTCTGGTCAGGTTTCAATAACTGTTAACAGCTGCAGGTGGAGATAAACATTTGCATATTTACACAAATGTCTGTTAATGTGCAACTTGAAAGTGTACAAATAAACAAACAGCTCTATCAAATCGTGTTTTCCCCCCTATAAATCTCTCACATGGTTTAATTTTAAAAATTAAATTAAATTAACATTTTCAAATGAACAATTAACACGGTCACTAGTTAAACCGACAATCACCACCAGTTAAAGGTCACTAGTTAAACTGACGTTTTCTGCTAACTGTGTGTTGCAGGAAGTTAGCCGGCTGTACGCTCTTCATCACTGGAGCAAGTCGTGGTATCGGGAAGGCGATCGCTCTGAAAGCTGCTCGAGACGGCGCCAACGTCATCATTGCTGCCAAGACCGCTGAGCCCCACCCCAAACTGCCTGGGACCATCTACACCGCTGCACAGGAGGGTGAGATAACTGCTATGTGCTAACATACAGGAGCTGACAGCTAATATAAACGATTTCTCAGGATGTTTTCAGTTAAAGCGTTTCTCTCTACATGTTCTATGTGTGTTCCAGTGGAGGCGGCTGGTGGGAAGGCGTTGCCGTGTGTGGTCGATATCCGTGATGAGGAGCAGGTCAAAGATGCTGTTCATAAAGCTGTCGAAACGTTTGGAGGTAAAGAACATATTTGAATACTCCTGAGTTAGTTGTTAGGTCATCAGTTTGTACAGAATGGCCCGCCCCTGCAGTGACATCATCGCTGTGTCTGACTGGCAGGTATCGACATCCTGGTGAACAACGCCAGTGCCATCAACCTGACAGGAACTCTGGAGACACCCATGAAAAAGGTGGACCTGATGCTGGGGATCAACCTTAGAGGAACATACATGACGTATGTACTTTGACACACACATTAAACACAGACGTTACTGATTAACAATATACTGTTAAAGAGGTTTTAGATATCAAGCTGCCGTATTTCAGGTCTAAGATGGTGATTCCTCACCTGCTGAAGAGTCACTCCCCTCACATTCTGAATCTGTCGCCTCCACTCAACCTTAACCCCATCTGGTTCAAAAACCACACAGGTACCTATAGCAACCAACCACATGTCCCATTTACACACCTGAGCAGTATTAACACGTCTGTTTGTTTTTTTTTCTTTCAGCATACACAATGGCGAAGTACGGTATGTCCATGTGCGTCCTGGGAATGGCCGAAGAGTTCAGGGGTCAAATTGCTGTCAATGCGCTCTGGCCAAAAACTGGTCAGTGGCTAACTGTTGGCATGCTCTCATAGACTCTAATAGAAAACTAGCCAAGTAACAAGCTGTACACATTCGCCTTATTCTTTACTTTGATAAGGTTTCTGCTATGAGTAACTAGTTGTCTAAGCCCCTCTGACCGAAGAAGAAGTCTCCAAGCTTCTGCTGGACTCACGTCCCACTACCTGATATCATCCAGCCTCCGATAGACCATTTCCCCTGCAGTCATACACATCATCAACTCCTCACTTACAACAGCTGTGTTTCCCGATGCTTTTAATCAAGCTTGGGTTGCCCTGCTGCTCAAAAAAAAGGTTTCACTCTTCAATTTCCCAAATTCCTGTCTTGAGAACAACCTGTTTGACTTGTTTGATTTGGACCAGTCTGGCTAAACAAACTATTGCTGCAGGATCTGTCAGCAGTCTTTGACAACCGCAACCGCCAAATCCGCCTGTCTACTCTTACTGGGCTTAGTATTATGTCCTACCTCCCAGTTGCTTTCAAAACCTCATTACAAAATCGATACTAAAACCCATAACAGGGCCCTGACTCGCTTCTCAGACTCTTCTCTTCTGCTGTTTAAGCAAGATCGGGTTGCCCTCCTGCTAAAAAAAATGGTTTCACTCTTCATCATCTCGAATTCCTCTCTGAAAACGACCTATTTGATTCGGACCAGTCTGGCTAAACAAACTATTGCTGCAGGATCTGTCACCAACCTTTGACAACCGTCAACTGCCAATGAAAGGTTCCTGGTGCTACCACCATAACAGGGCCCCGAGTCGCTTCCCAGACTGAAATTCACCTGTACTGAAACAAGTTACCAAACTCCATCCGAGCCACAGAGCCCCAGTAAAGTAAAGTAAAGTAAAGTAAAATAATTATCAGCTTTACTAGCCTCCTTGCACTTTCTGTTGGCACCTTGTCCTATCGGACCTTAACTTAGCTTTATAAAGCTTGTCGCTTTGTTCCCTCCTGGTTAGATCCCGTCTTTGTTGTATTAACTCTCATGTTTAAATTGCTAAATTAAATCATAGCAATCCAGACAGCAGCGATGGACATGTTGGGCGGGGCAGACGTCGGTAAGCAGTGCCGTACGCCTGACATCATGGCGGACGCTGCCTACGCAATCCTGTCCCGACCAAAAGACTTCACAGGTCACTTCCTGGTGGACGAGGATGTCCTGAGGGGGGAGGGGCTCCGAGACTTCGAGAAGTATGCCGTGCAACCAGGTGACATCACACTGCAGCAGCTAATACTAACATACAGTAACATGGCTAGTCCTAGCGTAGCATCTCATCTGGTCATCACTCTGATTGGTTGACAGGTCACCCTCTACTGCCAGACTTTTTCCTCGATGAAGCACCAGAGAGCCTGGCCAAACAGATGGAGGAACACGGTAAATACTGCAGATACTACTACTACTACACATACTACTGCAGATAATCTGCTGATATTGCATGTACAAAATGTAAAGTACACACATAGAGCGGACAGTACAGCCAGATATTACTAATACAATAGACTGTACAGATATTACTACAAATACAGTAAATACTATCAGTCATCCTACAAGTACAGGTGACACCACTAACTTCCAAATACTGATAGTAGTCCCTATCTAACTAGTGACTGTACTAATACTAGAACTATACCACTACACATACTATAGTGACTAAAGTACTAAAGTCATACTTCACTACTCATACTTTTACAAATACTGAAAATATAATTATTAATATTAATACTGTGATTAAACTAGAATATTACTGATGTACTGTAATACTTGTTGTCATTTTGGAGTGTTTAATGCCCCCTAGTGTTCACTGAAAGGATCTGTTTTTGTCTCTTCGCTCCTAGGGGCGACCCCAGCCTTCAAACCACCATCATCATCATCATTGCCCTCCAGTGGACCAATAGAAACCACGTTTAATGTAATCAGATCAGTCATCAATGAAGATGTCGTCAAGTCCACCCAGGGCATTTATCAGTTCGACCTGTCTGGTAACATCAGGAGAAAACGTTACTGAGCATGTCCATATAAGGACATCCTTTGGGCATGTCTTTTAACATAAACTTGTTTGTGTCCTTATAAGGACTTCTTGTGGCCGTGTCTTTAACATAAACCTGTTTGTGTCCGTGTAAGGATGTCCTGTAGGTGTGTCTTTAACAAATATTAATATTTGTTAAATATGTCCATATAAGGACACTCTGTGGGTGTGTCTAACAAACTTGTTTGTGTCCATATAAGAACATCCTGTGTCTTTAAATAAAAAATATTTATATTTGTGTCCATAAAAGGAGAAGATGAGGGCGTTTGGTTTCTGGACTTGAAGAGTGGCGCTGGCAGTGCGGGGCGAGGTCAACCGCCCGTTACAGCTGACGTGATCATGACAATGGACTCCAACGACTTCAGAAAGATGTTCTCAGGTAAGCTGTCACCGTGGTAACTGTGAGAAAGATCAGTGATAAACTGGTGACGTTTCCATGGTAATTGCAGGGAAGCTGAAGCCCACGCTGGCCTTCATGTCAGGGAAGCTGCGGATCAAAGGAGACATGACACTTGCCATCAAACTAGAGAAGCTGATGGGCAAGGCCAAGCTGTGATACTGAAGCTCCGCCCATAATGTCTACAGGCCCCGCCCCCTGATGATTAATCAGTTAAGCTGGTTGTGTTGCCTTGACGACAATAAAACTACATTGATGATAAAGTTGAGAGAATCTCTCAGACTCTGTTTTCTCTTCTACAGTTTGTAGAAATATTCAGAAACCATGGTGACATGTTTTATTACTTATCAACCGCAGCCGAGAATCATGGGTATTGCAGTATGTAGAGCTGTCCGACAAACTCACGGAAGTTAGTTTGATATTTTTAATCATTTATTTCTATTTTTATAACATTTGTTGAGAAGACGGGCACAGTATTGAACAGAATTTATTTGAAAAACAGGTGAAACAAGAAAATAACAAATCTATACATTTTACATCCTGCATATGAATAAATATTTTAGAATAAACAAAATTGATATTGACGTACATTTAGTTTAAGATACTGCAATAATTCTCTCAAACTGTGTCAATTCTTTAAGATAATTTCTATGAAGTATTTTAGTGTAAACACAGATTTAATTTTACATAAAAGTCAACAGATTCCTCCACCTTTGGTAATGTCCATAAAACATAACCCTCTTTTTATTATTGGAAACTGATCAATAATTCATAGTGAATGTAAATAGCGTTGGGTAAAGACAGTACGAAGAACTTTAAAAGTGGATTTCATTGTGTATAAAAAAGGTAAGGTGCATTTTTTTAAATAAATGAATTGTTTTATTTTTTTTATTTTATATTTGAACATGTGTTTGCTGCAAAACCGCAGAAAAAAGTAAGTTTCCTGTTCAAAAGGAACATTATATATATATATATATATAATATATTTATTTTTATATTTTTTTGCTTTATTGTACTACAAATGTAACATTCATATTCAGATTTCACTTTCTCCTAAACAAGATGGATCACAAAACTAAACTAACATCTATTAAAGTTGTGCATGTGTCTCACAAATGATTCAATAAGTATTGTCCATTCACCATTGCAAATGGAAAAATACTCAAGTACACTTTTGAGGTACTTGTACTTTTTGGTTGCAGTGATGTCATCAGGGGGCTGATGAGAGATTGCACACCATGATTCCTTTTGGTCCTAACCCTAACCCTAATCCTAATCCTAACCCTTTAATTTGTATTGGTTTGGGTCAAATATGATGATGAAACTTGATTTTAACTGCAACAGCTAACCTGTTATTCAGAAACAATTAGATACTTGGGTATCAGCTTCTCTTAAGGACATCTCAAACTTATTTTACCTTAATTATGGTCCATTGAATTCAAAGATAAACTTAAGACATACTAAGCATTAATCTGCCTGTGCACTCCAGCATGCTCTGCAATGTGGAGAGACGTTGAAAGTGCAGTGATAGATACTGAAATACTAAAATAAAATGGTAAACAAAGATATTTGGTGATTCATCAAGACTGTTTTACCTTTACTGTGACCAAACGTGGGATTAGCATTGCATCCTGGAGATTGATCGCTGTAGTTGATGAATCCAAATGTTGATGGCTATAAAAAATATAAAGCGAACACAGTAGTACCTGATCCGCACAGTAGCTGATCCGCACTGTACCAGCAGTAACAGTTTCTATGCAAACACATTTTAGTTTGTTGTCAACAAGTTTTGAAAGGTTTGTTTTGCTGTCAACAGGACATTAAATATGCATTAAATATCCTACTACAGTAAAAGTACATTCTGAGCTATATGTAGTATCTAGTATGAGCTTTATGTATGTATGTAATATTGCAGTAAAGTACACAAGTATTTTGAGTTTGATGCACTGAAAGTATTGCAGTAAAAGTACATAAGTATTATAAGCTTGATGTAGTTAAAGTACTGCAGTAACAGTACACAAGTATTGTGATCTTGATGTAGTTAAAGTATATTATCATTGAGTCAAATCTTCATCTGAAAAGTAGAAAGTACAATATTTTCATCTGAGATGTCTAAACCAGCATCACATGGAAATACACAAGTAAAGTACTAGTACCTCAAAAGTGTGATTTAGTACAGTACTTGAGTAAATGTACTCACTGCTGTAATCTACACTACAGACTACATGTGTGTCTCATTTCTCAGTTTGTTTAATTGTATGTAGTACTCTAAAATTATAAGTATTTTTAATACTTGTTTTCCAATATGAAGTTTCCTGTGATGTCATTCTAGACGCTGTATGAAATAAATATTTTCATCTGACTCTATGTGTTCAGTTTATGTATTACTGACATGTTTTTTTCACAGTAATTAGTTTCTCGTGTTTGCCAGTTTAAACGTAACGAGTCTCACCATGGACCTGGTGGGGATGAAGAGTGGCTCCAGGGTGTTTGCCAGGACGCCATGAGGATTGTTGATGGGTTTGTAGTTAAAAACAGAAGGCTCTATCTTGTCCATTCCAGTCGGATCAGTGTAGAGATACTCCAGACCGGTTGTTTTGCAGTTTGGGCGCCTTGTATATGATGTATCTGGTGGTGAGTAAGGTGGAGAAATCAGTCATAGAAGAAGAAAACAAAGCAAAGCAGAAGAAGACTAAGAAAATACACAGAAAACAAACATTTTTGAAAGCTCACCAGTCCACTTCAGCATTGTTCTTGTCCCTGCAGCTGACAGAACCCAAAGAACCGAAGCTGCAGCAGAACAGAGCAACGGACAGGATGATCAAATCAAAATCAAATCAAATCAAATTTTATTTATATAGCCCAAAATCACAAAATACATTTGTCTCAGAGGGCTTTACAATCTGTACAGGGAGTGACACCCTCTGTCCTTAGACCCTCGATTCGAGTGAGGAAAAACTTGCCCACCAAAAAACCTTTTAACAGGGAAAAAGGTGGAAGAAACCTCAGGAAGAGCCACAGAGGAGGGATCCCTCTCCCAGGACGGACAGACGTGCAATGATGTCACATGTACAGAACAAATCAACACACACATATTGTACACTCACAATGAATTATAATGAATTACAATGGATGATAAGAATAGGTTACAATGAATGATGAATTATTACAGTAGCAGCAAATCATTAACTAACTATAAACTGTAATGGGGATATGGCAACAATGATGACGGCGACAACACATGCAGTAGACGCCACGCAGGACCACAGCAGCAGACACAGTCCACAAGAACCTGCTGGACGAGAGAGCACAGAAACTCCGGGGAAGAAGTTTAATTAGTAACATGATAGATAGATGGATTAGATAGATGGATAGATAAGGAGAGAGAGAGAATGTGAGTCCCCCAGCAGTCTAGTTCTATGGCAGCATAACTAAGGGATGACCTGAGCCAGCCCTAATTATAAGCTTTATCAAACAGGAAAGTCTTAAGTCTACTCTTAAAGGTGTTGATCGTGTCTGCCTCCCGAACACAGAGTGGTAGTTTATTCCACAGAAGAGGAGCTTGATAGCTGAAAGCTCTGGCTCCCAATCTACTTTTAGACACTATAGGAACCACAAGGAACCCACCATCCTGGGAGCGCAATGTTCTAGTGGGGTGGTAAGGTACTATGATCTCTTTTAAATATGATGGTGCCTGACCATGAAGAGCTTTGTAAGTTAGTAGAAGAATTTTAAATTCTATTCTAGATTTAACGGGTAGCCAGTGCAAGGAAGCCAAAATGGGAGAGATGTGATCTCTGATTTTGGTTCCTGTCAGAACACGTGCAGCAGCGTTCTGTATCAGCTGCAAACTCTTAAGAGACTTATTAGAGCAGCCTGATAGCAAAGAGTTACAATAGTCCAGCCTAGAAGTAACAAATGCATGGACTAGTTTTTCTGCATCCACTTGAGAAATGATGCGTCTGATTTTGGCAATGTTACGCAAGTGGAAGAATGCAGTCCTCGAAAGTTGTTTTATATAGTTATTAAAGGACAAGTCTTGATCAAAAACAACGCCAAGCTTTTTTACGGTGGAGCTGGTGGCCAGGGTGATCCCATCTAAGGCTAAATCTCTGGAATGATAGTTTCTAAGGTGTTTGGGTCCTATTACGAGAACTTCAGTTTTTTCTGAATTTAGCATCAGAAAATTGTGGGTCATCCAATTTTTTATGTCCTTAATGCATGCTTGAAGTCTAGTCAAGTGATTGGTTTCATCAGGCTTGATCGATAAATATAATTGGGTGTCGTCGGCATAACAGTGAAAGTTAATTGAATGATTCCTAATAATGTTCCCTAAAGGAAGCATATATAAACTGAAAAGTAGTGGCCCTAATACAGAACCTTGTGGGACTCCATGAGAAACTTTGGTTTGCATGGAGGATTCATCATGAACATGAACAAACTGAGAACGGTCTAGGAAATATGACTTAAACCAGCCTAGGGCGGTTCCTTTAATGCCAATTTGGTATTCCAGTCTCTGTAAGAGAATCTGATGGTCAATGGTGACAAATGCGGCACTAAGATCTAATAGGACAAGTACAGAGATGAGTCCTTTGTCTGATGCCATTAGGAGGTCGTTTGTAACTTTAACTAGTGCGGTCTCTGTGCTATGATTTACTCTAAATCCTGACTGAAACTCCTCGAATAAGCTGTTTGTGTGGAGAAAATCCTCAAAATGACATCGTCTGTAATTAATCAATGCAATTAATCCTGTGAATATTCTCATTCATCCAGGTCATAGTTATCTCAAGGAAATTAAACCGAACACAACTGGACTTAGTTATTTGTCTTTGAAGACGTTTCACCTCTCATCCAAGAGGCTTCATCAGTTCATGCTAGCTTGACTAGGCTTGGACTAGTCCAACTAGACAATGAGACAATGCAATTAATCACATTTTAATCACAAACCCTGTAACATAAAAAAATTATAATTCAAATAACCTTTTGTGCAACTAAACAACATGGAGGAGTACATCGGAGCTGCTCTTAAGGCTGGGATCATACGGCATCCTCATTCCCAGCCGGAGCAGGTTTTTTTCTGCATAGGGAAGAAAGACCCTTGTGGACTCAGTGACATTACTGTTAAGAACTGGTATTCTGTTCCACTCATTTCCTCTGGGGGATAAGGTATTTACAAAACTGGACTTGTGCAATGCTTATCACCTGGTCTGCATCAGGGAGGATTAGTGGAAGACAGTCAAGGCTGAGAAATGTGAGATCCATGTGTCCTCATTGCATGCCTTAACCTCCTCCAAGGTGCAGTTTCTCTGGTCCTCCTCACTTACAGACTGCCTTTTGTGTACTGAAACTTGATCTGCAAATAAACCGCCTCACTACACCATCAGTCTCTGGTCTGCTCTGTGGGTCCAATTGTCTGTTTGATCCTGACAAACTATTGAATAAAAACACATAAGTTAAGAATACTCCAAGTGATAAGTGAGGTGCTTTTCATCGTCCATCTTTGTTTTACCGGGTTGTCTCGTGTGCTTCTGCTTTACAGCTACCAGAAACAAGTGAATACAAAGGTTCTGGCCTGAAAACTTCTGATATTATTCTAAAATTATAATATTTCTCTTGGAGAATGGTGGTTATTTGAATAGAGGTGTTTGATGGTTCAATACTTAAATTAATGGACTAATTTGAAGCTGTAGTGTTGCCTTAAATTATGTAATTGCTTCAACCTTACTTGTTGAAGAAATCAATTATTTTAAAAAAATATGAATTTAAAATGACTATTGCTTCCACTGAGTCATTTTACCAAACACAGCTCAGTAAATACATGGCTCATTATGATATAAATAATTTTACAGGCAACAAATGTTGTTGGTCATAAAAAATAACTGATATGATTGTATTGATGTAAAATAATTTTATTGTTTCAATTTAGAAAAAGAAGTCCATCAAAACAGTCCATGAATGGTTTATAACACACTATAATGCAGTTATAAGTAGATATAAGGACATTTAATACATTATGGAGGGTTGTAAACAGTTATTAACTATTTTATTTATATATTATAGAGAGTTATTAACTTACGGATTATGATAAGTCAACTGAATGTATGAATGTGTTAATCAATCTGTCTGTATCTAATTATTCTTCTCTAAGTGTGCTGTAACTCAAGGCCATGGAGTCAAATTCTTAGAAAATTCCTGTTTTTATTTACATATTTATAGGTAAAATTGGCATGGGCAACATGACAGATTGTTTATCTCAAATTTAGACTTTTAAGCATTACTACAACATTTAAGGTAACATTTTGTTTTGTTGTTTTACAACAAATAAGAAAAGCACTTTAACTTCCATTAAAATGAATCAGTAGGCACAACAATGCTTATGTAATATCTAACTTTATTTATCCAGTTAAACCAGTAGGCCTGTGAACCAGGATCAAATTAATCAATAACCAGTCAAACGGTCTGTAAGCTTTTCATAGAATAAGGTCTCCATCAACTTTTCAGGTTTTTTTCATAAACTGAACATTGGCATATATTTTGCATAAGCTGGTATCTCTGCCGTGTGAAGCAGGTGCCACAAACCAAAAAGGTTGGTTTTTGAAAAACTCAATGGTGGACTTTCCATCTTGAATTTCAGATAAAGGTTTTTAAGTGTGTCTGTTATCATCTCGTTCCAAGAATATCTTGATTTTCTTAGTGGTTTCCATGCAGATTTTATTTTTCTAAGGTTTATTTCTCAGGATCTTCCTTATTGTTGTCTCTGTATTTTTGTATTTTTTTTTTTTTTTGACCTTTGAGCTGGTTTTTAGCTCTTAAAAAACAATTATGTTTCATAGTAAAGTAGTAAATAATAAATAATCAATTAAATTAAACTAATATAATCTTGTTATAAGGTAATGATGAACAAATATAAACTATATGGATTTAAAAAATGTTGATGAATGATTTTGATTTTACTCACAAAATATAAAAAATAAAATATGATTATTAACATTAACCCAACATTACATCTGAAGCTAAATAATGAATAGAAAGTAAATACAGAAATATACATTTTAAATAAAATTAACTTTAATTAACAGTTTTGAGTACTTAACATTCAATTAGAGACCCGCTGTTCGGGTTTATGAATAAAGTAAAAAAAAAAAAACAAAAAAAAAAAACATCGCTATGACACACCGGTGTTTACTACTACCATGGTAACCGGACATTTTCTCTCTCCGGTGTCTGTGATGCTTTGAGTTTCTTCAACGTAAATAATAAAGGTGAAGATCACATGTGAAAATGCTGCCGCACAATCAGAGAAAATATCGGGAGTTGACAGGAGCGACGTCTCATTCAGTGGCTGTGGTGAGACATTATCGATACAAATATCATTGATTATAGCCTATAATCGATCACACAGAGTTACACCGATGATGGGACTTGAATAGAAGAGCTAATACATGAGTATAGTGATCTTGATGTAGTTAAAGTACTGCAGTATCAGTACATAAGTATAGTGATCTTGATGTAGTCAAAGTACTGCAGTATCAGTACATAAGTATAGTGATCTTGATGTAGTTAAAGTACTGCAGTAACAGTACATAAGTATTGTGATCTTGATGTAGTTAAAGTACTGCAGTATCAGTACATAAGTATAGTGATCTTGATGTAGTTAAAGTACTGCAGTATCAGTACATAAGTATAGTGATCTTGATGTAGTCAAAGTACTGCAGTAACAGTACATAAGTATTATGATCTTGATGTAGTTAAAGTACTGCAGTAACAGTACATAAGTATTGTGATCTTGATGTAGTTAAAGTACTGCAGTAACAGTACATAAGTATAGTGATCTTGATGTAGTCAAAGTACTGCAGTATCAGTACATAAGTATAGTGATCTTGATGTAGTTAAAGTACTGCAGTAACAGTACATAAGTATAGTGATCTTGATGTAGTTAAAGTACTGCAGTAACAGTACATAAGTACTGTGATCTTGATGTAGTTAAAGTACTGCAGTAACAGTACATAAGTATAGTGATCTTGATGTAGTTAAAGTACTGCAGTAACAGTACATAAGTATAGTGATCTTGATGTAGTTAAAGTACTGCAGTAACAGTACATAAGTACTGTGATCTCTTTCTCTCTTTGTAACTCCACCTCTCTCTCTCTCTCTCTTTGTAACTCCACCTCTCTCTCTCTCTCTTTTTCTCTGTAATTTCACATGTCTCTCTCTCTCTTTCTCTCTCTCTCTCTGTAACTCCACCTATCTCTTTCTCTCTCTCTCTCTGTAACTCCACCTGTCTCTCTCTGTAAACGCCATGTTCTGGGGACACAGAAACAAGACGCGGCCCGAGACAACATCCTGGAGTTCAGCAGGAACCAGCAGAGCTGCGACATCAAGAACCTGTGGCTGCAGAGTTCAGAGCGACTCTTCCTGAGAGGAGCCATCGACAGACATGTGAAAGCCGCCGTGAGCCAACACAAATTCAGCGTCGAAGAGAGGAGAGACAGGTCTGACTGTGGACTCACGTCATTTTGTAGTCAGACATAAAGTGTGTCTCTCTGCGTATGTGTCCTCACCTGTTCGTCTCCTCAGGCTTTGTGTTGCACTGGAGGCTGAGGAACAGCAGCTGCTTCAGGAGATAGAGGAGAAAAGGGAGACTTCAGTGGAGAGACAAGCCAAGATGAGAGAAAGAGCGAAAACTCTGAGGGAGAGACGAGAGGGTGAAAGACAGCAACTGGTGTCAGACAAGCTGGAGCAGCTGTTCAGGTACCATTCAGCATCCCCATTTACTCTAACCGCGGCCATAATTTACAAAATGAGCATCACACTATCGATTTCGACTATAAACACGTTAGAAAATGTTTACTGAAGTTAATTAATCAAGTGAGAAGTAGGGTCATTTTCTCATGGAAGACCCTCTCTGGCCTCACTATTCATCTCTTCTACATGTTTTACCGTGTAGCAGTAGTAAAGTACTTTTGTAGTATTAATGACACATCTGACTTTCTAAAAAGGATGTTTGAGGGGAACCTTTAAATACTCCAGGACAGGAGATCTGAGTCAGTGTTTCTCTGCAATTTTTTGTAATAAACCTTTAAAAGGACAAGTTCGTCTGTTTTCAGGGAGAATTGTGAGGAGCTGCGGAGCATCCAGAACAAACGCAGGGAGCGGCAGGTGTGCGAGGAGCGAGCCGCCCAGGTGAAGAGCAGAGAGCAGCAGCGACAGCAGCAGCAGCACGAGGAGAAGCTGTTTAATGAGCTGTGGGAGGCGGACCAATGGGCGAAGGAGGAGCGAGAGAGGCAGCGAGTGCAGAGGAAGCAGCAGAAAGATGCCGAGCAGCTGGAGGGCCTGAACGCTCAGAGGGCATCAGCTGAGAGGCAGAGACAGCGGGACAGGGAGCTGAGAGAGAAGGAGGCCCAGCTGCTGGTCTGCACACATCAATATATGAAATGATTGACATTGATATGTAGAAAACTGTCCTAATACACTAATAACTGATTTGCAGTTGCAGCAGCAGGAGGTGCAGCGGCTGCAGGAGCAGCAGGAGCAGCAGCAGTGGTGTCAGGCTCAGAGGGCCAGACATTGGCAGCTGGATCAGGATGTACAGCTGAAGATGAAGCGTCTGTGCAGGGAGCAGCAGGACGAGCTACAGCTGGACATCAGCATCCTGCAGCAGTTGCTCAAAGAGGAGAGTGATGGGAGGCAGGAGGCTGCTCAGAGGAAGGTACGCACACCTGCAGCAGGATGCAGGAGAAATAAAATACTCCAGTCAGGAACCTCAATAAATGTTCAAATGATCCAATATATAATAGAAAACAAGAATACACCCACAAAACACAGAAAACACTAAAAACACCTAGAAAACACTAAGAAAATACACAGAATACACAGCTTTACTGGTACTTTTACTGCAGTAAAGGTTTTAAGTACTTGTTCATCTTGTGTTTTCAGGCAGAGCTGCGAGCAGAGCAGCAGACATATCTGCAGCATCTGCTTGATGAGCTGCAGAAGCAGAAGAGAGAGGAGGAGGAGACAGAGCTCCTGCTAGAGGAGAAGCTGAAGGAGGTGTGGGCTAAAAGAGAGGAGCAGCACCAGCTGCAGGTAGCAGCCAGAAACAATCTGATGAACGAAGTGATGGACACTCGCCAACTGCAGATCCAACATAAACGTAAGAACAAAAACTCTGTACACTGCCCTTTCATTCAGTGGGTCTCAAAGTGCGGTCCAGGGACCCCCAGGCGGTCTCTGAGGGAATTCTAGGGGGTCTCCCGGCAAAAAAAGAAATATTTTATTTTAACTATAACTTCTCAAGGAAATTAAATCGAACTCAACTGGACTTGGTTATTTGTCTTTGAAGACGTTTCACCTCTCATCCAAGAGGCTTCATCAGTTCATGCTAGCTTGACTAGGCTGCGATTAGTCCTCGGCTGATTTAATTTCCTTGAGATAACCATGACCTGGATGAATGAGAATATTCACAGGCTTATAACTACAACGTCCAAAACCCAAAAGACATTCAGTTCACGGCCATGTTTGACACATAAAAGCTTCAAATATTTAATTAACTTATTTAATGTCTGTCTGATGTGGTGGTCAGTGATACAGGAGCTCCACAGGGAACTGTGCTTTCTCCCTTCCTCTTCACCTTATACACCACTGACTTTCAATACAACTCTGAGTCATGTCATCTACAGAAGTTTTCTGATGACTCAGCTGTTGTTGGGTGTATAAGGGAGGGAGAGGAGGGTGAGTACAGGACGCTGGTGGACAACTTTGTAGAGTGGTCTGACCAGAATCACCTGAGGCTGAATGTCAACAAAACCAGAGAGATGGTGATCGACTTCAGGAGGAAGAGGATGCCTTCACAGCCAGTACTGATCAGGGGGTAGGTGGTGGAGGAGGTGGAGGACTATAAATACCTGGGAGTGGTGATTGACAACAGACTGGACTGGAAATCTAACACAGAAGCTGTGTACAAGAAGGGGATGAGCAGACTCTATTTCCTGAGGAAGCTGAGATCCTTCAACGTGTGCAGCAGGATGTTGGAGATCTTCTACCAGTCTGTTGTTGCCAGCACCATCTTCTTTGCTGCTGTGTGTTGGGGTAGCAGCATCAGAGCCAGCGACACCAACAGACTTGATAAAATCATCAAGAAGGCTGGCTCTGTACTTGGTGTCCGGCTGGAGACGTTTGGTACTGTGGTGGAGAGGAGGACGCTGAATAAACTGTTTAACATCATGGACAATGATCAGCACCCTCTCCATCACACAGTGGACAGACAGCGGAGCACTTTCTCCCACAGACTGCTCCAGCTCCGCTGTCGTAGGGAAAGATACAGGAAATCTTTCCTGCCACAGGCCATCAGCGTGTATAACAATAGCTAAAATCCGGTCATATATTATATATATTATATTATTATATTTTATTTTACTTATTCTTATTTAATTATTATCTTAATTTTCTTTTATTTTCTATCTATCTATCTATCTATCTATCTATCTATCTATCTATCTATCTATCTATCTATCTATCTATCTATCTATCTATCTATCTATCTATCTATCTATCTATCTATCTATCTATCTATCTAATTTGTTGGCAGATTGGCCCTTTAAAATGGTGTGTGTGTGTGTGTGTGTGTGTGTGTGTGTGTAGTGGATCTAAACATGCAGAAACAAGAGGAACTCGCCAAAGACAGAAACGAGCTGAACAGGATCATCGAGGAGATGAAGCTGATGGACAAGGACGAGAAGAGACGGTACCAAATGTCCACGAAGTCTTCGATAAAGCTGCAACTAATGATTATTGATTTTTTTTTTTTTGATAGATCAACCAGTTGTTTGGTCCACAACCCACACATGTTCAGTTTACTGTCACAAAGTAAAGATGCCAGCTGTAATCAATCAAATTCATCGATTATCAAAAGAGTTGGCAATTAATTTAAAGGACCAGTTCGTATAACAACAGTCAGGATCTCAAATGAACAGCAAAATGTGTTTTTTTTTCTTGCTGTAATCATCGCTCCTGTTCATACTGACATATTTAAAAGTTTATGTGAAGCTAATATGAAGCTTCAAATCCAGCAGATATGTTTCAACGTTACAGTGTTTTTAGAGCCAAAGTCCCTCTTTTTGTTCCTATACTTCCACCACAGCTCAACAGGGAAACACAAAGAGGGAATTTGATGCTAAACAGACTGTAAATGTGTCAGATATCCACTAGTCTCTCTTTGTCGGTCCTCAACAGTAATCAGCAGACGTGCAAGGCATACCGGGCCAACCTGCTGGCTCAGATGAAGCACCAGGACCAGCTGAGATTCGAGCAGAAAGCTCAGGCAGGACAGGAGCAGCAGCGGGGTCTGATCCAGCTACAGCTGTATCAGCAGAAGAAAGATGAGATCCTGTCCAGACACCAGCCCACAAGCGTCCACAAGCATCCATTTAGGAGAGCAGAGGGCTCCAGGTCGGCCTCATAGAGGACATAGAGTACCCCGCTTGTACTTTAAATACCTTCATGTGAAAGCTAAAGAGAAATCAAATATGTACATGTCCTCCTTACTTATAGTTTCAGTTTGACATTGTCACAAAAAAATTGTTTTCTCTTTAAACATCTCAAAATGCATTTTTACTGTATTATTCAGCATGGTTTTGTTGCTGATATTTTTTAAATAAAAAAAGTCCACATGGAGGACAAGAGGAGCATTTACTCACTTACTAATGGTAATTTTCCATATTTATTGTAAATGAAAAGGAATAAAAAAATACATTATTCTCTCGAGTTGTGATTTATTATTAGTAGCATTGGTTGTCATAAAAAAAGTAATGAAAAATTTAATAAATAAAAAGAAATCAAATGTAATACTTAGTCAAATTGCTTTTTTTTTTAAATGTCATATGGGTTGCTTATAGTTACTTATTTTTTTGTAATCTGATTACATAATCCTGATTAAACCCTGCCTTATTTTTCTTAAATAAAAAAGAAATAGCTGTGCTGTGAGTTACACACATGATGTTTGTCAATTTAATGTCAATAGAAAAACTGTTTAAGTATGTAATGTAATATGAGAATAATAATTATAATTAAATATAAAGCATCAAGGACACTAAAAATGATCACAGATTAATCTGTACAGGGAGTGACACCCTCTGTCCTTAGACCCTCGATTAGTGAGGAAAAACTCCACCAAAAAACCTTTTAACAGGGAAAAAGGTGGAAGAAACCTCAGGAAGAGCCACAGAGGAGGATATTCATTCTTTATTTTTAGTGAGACATCGACACATTTTGCAGCAGTTCTTCTGGTGACAAAAACTAAATATTTTAATCCAAACCACGATATTTCCCTTAAACCTACACTGTTTATGTGTAATATTTATGTACCAACAATAAAATTGACACGGACGTACCCGGAAGTTAGCTCCTGTTCCCCTCGGCAAAAAGCCAAAAATTTTGGATACATGAAGAAGAATATAGAAAATCACTAGAATGACCCTTTAAGTGTAATTGTTTATTTGTATTTGATCACAAACAAAGAGAAATCGTGACCAGGTGATGGCGCTAGATGAAAAGTCAGAGGATTAAAGTTATTACGGTTTATCCTGAGGGGAACATGAACAAGATATTTCACCTAAAGGAATGTGTAGCACAGGAGTTTAAAGGTTCCAGCTACCTAATATGAATTTTTTTAAAAGATTATAATGGCTGCTATGGGTGGACCTGCATACCTTTAGAGGGAGTGGTTTTGGGAGTGTACGCCTGATTACCTGACGTAAGAATCAGAGATTTGCTCAGACAGGTCTGGGTGATCCTGCTTTCCACCGTCAGTCATGATCAGGAGCTGCTTTAATACGAGGATCTATTGATTTCCCCCGAGAGAGAAGATGGCCAGTGATTATTATTATCCTTATTCCAAGGTAACGCTTGTTCTTCTTCTACTGTATGTTAGAGCACATACATCCTGGCAGAGGTTAATGTTCAAGTAACGTCATAGATAAGATAATATACTTCTTTACAAGCAGTGTGACAGTATCATGTGGGAGACACTATCTAATAGATTTTTCTCCTCCAGAAGACATGATTTGTGTTGTGTTGTAACAGGTGGAGGAGGACTGATGGTGACTAATGAGCTGAGATAATAAGAAAAAAAATAGAAATGTTCATTCTTTTGCAGCTAAATGCTAAGCTAATGTTTCTGTCTTTCGCATCATTGTGTTCGATGTCATTATTGCATCCCCCCAGACCACCATCATTTTAGAAGAATTATTGATCTGTAGAGGTTTTATGAAACACTACAACGCATATTCAGTGGGCCACATACCCTGGAAGTAAACTCGGGAGCCAGCTTGTTCTGTAATAGTCGGGCATGGATGTCAGTGGACACCGCATATCTCAAAAAATGAAAAATGTACATACTTACTATTAATACTACATTCAGATAAGGTTTATTGACTTACATAACCTGTTAGCTTAGGCTTTAGCTTGAAGATACTCCAAGAAAATGACATTACAATAAGCAAAAATACCAAGGTTAGGCACTGATGTGGATCACTTTTTACATGTCTTGAAGGTCCTTCAGAAGCAGAAAATATTTTATTTTATTATAGTATTATTATTATTAGTTAGATTATTAGACAGTAAAATATATACAAATACTACTACTATAGAGAGAGAGAAATATGTATACTACTAGTAAAAAGAAGAATATGAATAAATATTACTACAAATAATAAAATAATTATAATCTTGTGACGCCTTTGTAGGATCAGAGCCTCATGTTGGGAAGCAGTGATATGTGTGTGTGTGTGTGTTTGTGTGTGTGTGTGTGTGTGTGTGTGTGTGTGTGTGTGTGTGTGTGTGTGTGTGTGTGTGCAGTAGAAACCTGGCTGGGCTCCAGGAAGCAGACCGGCTGTGTGTGTCAGGAAGTACTCGGACGGACGCTGTTTTATTTAACTGCCGCTGTTTTCTGGCGCTATTTACGTGTTTATTATTGGTTTCCTCGCGTGGATTCGAGCGCGTGTAACTTTAGAAACACCGGACTGAAACGCGGACTGATCACCGGAGGAAGACACACCGGATAAACTGACCGAAACTGCCGCCGGACCAGAAGTCATACACCTGTTTTAGAGGAAGAAAAAAGGATTAAAATGGACTTTTAACCATCATCATAATTTGTGGAAAACGAGCAGGACGATGTCTGTCAACGAGTTGTACACAAAGGTGAGTTTACCTGTAAAACAAAGGTGAGGTTACCTGTAAAACAAAGGTGCCTTTACCTGTTGCTCTCTGTACGTGTCAGGTAGCGTCTTCAGGTGGTGGCAAGCTGCATTTACAGGGAACACACGTTGAAATATTATCAATATTATAGTTTTATAGTGGATTATATATAAGACGAATGTAGCAGCAGACTGTTTAGAGGTGTGGTGTTGAGCTAATTTATAAAAATTGATGTGTAAATTTGTAATAAAGTGACATCTTAATTTAAATGTATAGTTATTTGAATAAAGTTCTGCTGCTGCTTACTCCCCAAAATATGTTTGTTTCCTAAATTATTATTAGATTATTATTAATACTACATACATAATAATACTACAGTGAAAAGGGCATTTTTCCTGCCTGGAAATGAACTCATCAATACAGTTATTGGTGATTAGTCTGTCTGATCAATGACAGTGTCAGTGTGTTTTTTAAATTGACCGTAAGGGCCAGTCTGCTGATTTTCCACGTCTCACTGACTGTAAAACTGTCTTTTTCTCTGGATGTTTGAAAGTGAAACACCTTGTCATCTTTTTACTCATCATCCTCATCTGCACATGATCATCCATTTTTAAAACAGTTTTTTTGTTTGTTTTGGCCCCATACGGGTCAACTGTCACCCTGTTGTACAGATGAGGGTCGACACAAATGCAGAACAGAGACATTTATGGTAAATTACTCATCAGTTTATCATCGTTATTGTAGTTTTTTTTCTTTTTTAAGGGTAATTATCAGGATCATTTTATGATTGATTGATTGAACTCTATTTTTGGTTTTTGAACTGTTGGCCAAACAAATCGAGACACGTGAAGACATCACGTTGAACTCCAGAAACACGTGATACATACATTTTTCAATACATTAATAGACCAAATGATTAATCAAGAAAATAATCACTGTATATGAATTGTCTATTCTCAACTCCCGTTCAACTGTTACCTGACCTCACAGGTAAAACTGCATCTTCATGTTTGTCTTTAATTAAGTCTCAGCTCCAAAATGTCACTCAGACTTTTTTAAGGTTTTAAAAGTCCTTCTTTACGTTATTTTAAATACAAAGACGTCTGCAGAAACCATACATTTTTTCAGGGTTTTTTGGGGTTAGGGTTACAGTTAGGTGTTAGAGGGTTAGGAGGGTTAGAGTTGGGTTAGAGTTCGGGGTTCGAGGTTTAGGGTTCGAGGGTTAAGAAGAAGATTTACTTTATTTGTCCCTCATTGGGGAAATTTACTTATCACTCTATTTTTTTCATTTTACATGCATTTACACACACACATGCAACGGCACAGACATGCAGTACAAGGCATAACGGCATATACATGCAAAGTGGAGAGAGATGGTGGAGTGATGGGCAGCCAGCCAGACCGGCGCCCACTGAGCAGTTTGGGGGGTCGGTGCCTTGCTCAAGGGCCCCTCGGCAGTGCCCATGAGGTGAACTGGCACCTCTCCAGCTACCAGCCCACCTTCCATATTTTGGTCCATGTGGGACTTGAACCGCCACCCTCCGGTTTTGCAAGCCAAGTCCATATGGACTGAGCTACTGCCGCCCCCTTAGGTTAGGTTAGAATTGGTGGTTAGATAGTTAGGGTTAGAGGGTTAGAGTTAGGTTAGGTTAGGGTCAGATGGTTAGGGTTAGATTAGGTTAGAGTTAGGGGTTAGAGGGTTAGGTTAAGTTAGAGTTGCTAAACGGTTAGGGTTAGATGGTTAGAGTGTTAGAGGTTAGAGGGTTAGGGTTGAGGGGTACTCCGTGGGCACGGGCTCGCGGCGCTCCTGGGAGAGTAATTTTTATTAAAAAATGTTATTCAGTTTGAAGTTTTCCCTTTTGAAAAGGGAGGGTTATAAAAGAGTCCTCTCATACTCTGTAAGGTTAATAAAATCCCAGTGTTGTTGTATGGGCCACTGAGCAGGTGGGGCTGCATGAATTTATATCATTATCAATATACTCCAGTCTCCCAGGGTCTCTGAATAAAATCATGGCAGCCTTTGAGGGAAGGATGCACACACTAGAAAATGTGTACATGTAGATGTACACAAGGTTAGAGTTGGGGGTTAGAGGGTTAGGGTTAGGTTAGAATTAGGGGTTAGAGGGTTAGGGTTAGGTTGCAGTTAGGGGTTAGAGGTTAGGGCAGGCATGTCCAATGTCCAGCCCGGGGGCCAATCACGGGCCACGGTAAGACTTCATATGGCCCGCAACTTCGGTCTTATGATGTATTATTTATGGCCCGCTAGCACTGTGTAACAGAATAAATAAATCACAAAACTTTAAAATGTAATTCCTCCAGCAGCACCACTTTAAATCTATCTGGTTCTGCATCCTTACCGCAAACCCTTCTCTGATCATTACTCCCATGACGACGGCAAAGAAAAATAGGAAAGTTGATGGTGAGGGGCACCGCTTTCAGGAAAGGTGGGAATTACAGTACTTCTTCACTGAAAATTGAGGCAATTATATTTGTCTTATTTGTCAGAGACTGTTGCCTTGTTTAAAGATTTTAACACTACCAAACTAAACATGCTAACACATACAAGAAGCTAACAGGGAGTGACCGTGCTGAAAAGGTGCAAATGCAAGCTGCTCTGGCATCACAACAGCGATATTTCACATGGGCCTGTGAGTCAAAGGAAAGTACCACCAAAACAAGCTACGAAGTGGTCATGTTAATGGCTAAACTTGGCAAACCTTTTACTGAAGGAACATTTATCAAAGACTGTGTCCTGCCCCGAGAAGAAGGAAGAATTTATGAATGTTTGCCTGGTACGTAACACTGTGGAACAGAGAGTCGAGGAAATATCGTCAGATATTCAGAGACAACTGGGGGACAGAGGAGTGGCTTTTGATTAGCCTGCGATGAAAGTACCGATGTATCTGACACTGCACAGCTCTTGATGTTTTTTAAGAGGAGTTGATGACAACATGAACGCTGCTTGACCTTCAAAGCCCTAAAGGCCAAACCAGAGGAACAGATTTTTTTTAACCAAGCTGCAACTTTTTGTATTTTCTTTTCCAAACTGCACTGCATACTTCCTTTGAAAAAGGACAACATCGGTACGCAAATGATGAGTTATCCAACAGCTATCGCATCACTTTCTGTTAAATTTAACACGCTTTTGGGATTTTGCAGTTATTGAAAAGGACATGTTGCTTTTCTCTTCTCTCTTCTCCCTTCTCCGTGGACCCTGATGATTCTCCTCCACAGCTGCAGCTAGAACTCATTGAGCTGCAGTGTGATGATGAGCAGCGCGGTAAACACCAGCAGCTTTCTGTTGTTGACTTTTACAGGTAGCTGGATAAAGGCAGGTTTCCAGAAATGCGAACGTTTGCTAAGAAAATGGTGAGCTTATTCGGCTGACCCCCATTTACTTGACATTTTACGCATCTCAACCACTTCCCTCAAACCAGACCTGGCCTCTTTACTGAAATCCAGATATCAGTATCACCCTTCTCATTAGTGTCAGCAAGTTATTGGTTTCTTGATCAATCTGAAAATGAATGTTTAGAATCTGTCACTATTAACAGTGAAAAGCCAAAATGCATTTGGACTTATGGCACTTTTTTTTTTTTTAATTTCATTTAACATCTTGAATAAGATTTGGTTACAACTGTATAAATGTTGTGTACCTGTAGATGCAACACAAACTATTACTCTCTGAAAGATCTTGTAAAAGACAACAAAATTCACTTGTTTTAAACTTAAACTTAAACTAAAGCATTACATATAACTCCCGTTTAAAATGATCACGAGGCAAAGATATTTATTAAACTCATGGAAATTTAAGGTATTCCATACAGTTCAATGTTATTTGACTCTCCAAACATGAATAAAAGGCAGAATTGTGTGTTCAGTTCAATTGAGTTGTTCACGTCTGCCTGAGTGGGTTATATTTGGCTCCCAGGCATCTTCACTTTACCAAATCAAATCTTTGCAAAAAGTTTGGACAACCCTGGGTTAGAGGTTCGAGGGTTCGGGTTAGGGCCTCTGAGAACATGGCATTTAGCTTCAATTTGGAGAGCAGCTCTGTAATCCTCCTCACGGACTCTGTGGTCCCATTTAAATCCTCTTCAACTGTGAGACTGAATAATCCAGAGCTGCAGACGGCAGCTTCAGTCCTGCTGCTCCATCTGTTCACTGCTTGGTTGCCAACTATTAAATTAATCTGCACCATTATCTCTTTATCATTATTGATAATGAAAATTATTATATAATAAGTTTGCTATAATGTTTTCTTAATATTTTGTGCAGCATTTGTGAGGAAGATCAGTTATAAATCAGCAGCTAATAACGATTTTCTGCACTGATGAACAAATAATTTTGCTGTTTTGTCCAACCAGCAGTTCAAAAGGATCAGAAACGACTGAAACAGTTAATCGATTATTATCAAAATAGCAATCAATTAATCAACTAATTGTTTTAGATCTGCATCTTTATGTTTTAGATTAATCGATCAGCGGAACTTTTGATAAATAAATTATTGTAATTTGAAGATGAAGATTTGCATCTTTTCTTTGTTATTTATTCATGACAATCAATTAAATATCTAAATAAAAAAGGAGGGAAACGAATCAATATCTCATTTGGACTTGGTTCCTGTTTCTGACTTTTTATAGACAATAATAAAAATAAAAGGTAAAGTGAACCGGTTTATGCTTGTGTGTCAGTATAAACATAGCTAAATGTTTGAATCTCCGAGCCAGATTTTGGTTGTTGTAGAGCTGGATTATGCTGAAACACCAGGGAGCCGATCTGATTTTGATGTATTGATTAGTTTTGTGTATAAAATGTCAGAAAGTTGTGAAAGATGATCCAGACACGTTTTAAGACACAGAAAAATTCAAATATTATTTTGTCTGATATGAAAAGTTTCATCACGTCGTTATTTAAATCATTTCCTTGACAGATGACTTCCTGTTAGACACACCTAGTGTTCCCCTCCAGGCTGATGACATCATTGTGCTGACACATGGCTGGGGGCGGAGATTCAGCCGGGCCTCACCTGTGCAGCTAAACACACTGATTTACCTCAAGCTGATCATCAAATAATTTTTATTTATTTAAAAAAAAAAAAAAAATTTGCTCAAATGTGAGAATTTGATGCTTTTAGATGCTTTTTAAGCAAAAATATTCATATTGAAGAAGAAGAATTTTTGCTTGAAGAAAATGAAAGAAAATGAATCATTTTGAGGAATTTCTTATCAGATTATCAGATTTGTTGCAGATTAATTTTCTGTTGATTGATGAATTGTTTTTTAGTTGTTCTGCTATGTTTTCTTGAATTTAATAACAGTCCATAACTTTATTTACAGTCTGTAACGCAGTGCATGTTTAATATTCTCTCTGTTGTCTGTCTGCTCAAACCTGCAGAACAACTTCTGCTCTGCCTTTACTCTTGTTTCCACCTCCTCCCTCTCCTCCCTCCTCCTTCTGTCTGCTTTGTTCTGGGATTAATTGACCGTACATCGAACTCCTCCCCCTGTCAGACTGAGTCTGTCAGATCATGCTGAAGCATTACGTCGTATTACATTATAGTTTGGATGGCGGCATTTTGTTTGTTGGGCTTTATGTATTTAACCCATCATTAGCTCGTTAGAGTCGGGGATGGATGTTTGTCCAGACATAAAGCTCTTCTCGGCATATGTTTTGCTTATATTTATGTTTTATTTCAGGTTGTGTATCTTCTGTATTAATGATATGTAATGTGTATGTGTTTTTTGTGTTTTTTGTATTTTCTGCGTGTTTTAGTTTTTTCTGTTTCCTCTTAGTGTTTCCTGCCCGTGTCCCAGATACAGATAAACACACAACAAACATGATGGAGGGCCTTTCTAATTGGGTGCACTATAATATGAATACAGTGTAGACTGTGTGTGTGTGTGTGTGTGTGTGTGTGTGTGACTAATCAGGTAAATGATTAGTCATGTTCCTGCAGGTTTGATACAAAGGTTCACCAGCGTCATGTCCAAAGTCTCGTGTTTTCATTGCATCAAAGAGTTTCCTGTGACAAAATGTCTAAAGTGACATCTTCAAATATCTTGTTTTGTAAGAGTAAAAAGTCCAAAACACAAAAATATTCAGTTTATGATCACAGAAGCCCCTAAAATGCTCCAGGTCTATATTCTGACACCAGTATTTATGCTTCACTTCAGTCTGTGAGAATACTACAAATACACATGAGCCTTAGCTGCTCAGTCAAATGTGAATCAGAGCGTAATGTCAACTTTTTAACTAAAGAACCATCTGACACAGTTGGTTATCCAAAAAACATCCAAACTGTGCTTTAATTTCCGCATTAATGATAATCAGTGAAGACGAATAATTGTGGGAGTTTTCTTTGCTGTGTGTTTGTTGTGTTATTTATTGTTTTGTCTGCTAAAGGACCTGATTGTGTTTGTTTCAGTTCACTCGGGTGTGGATACCTGACTCTGAAGATGTGTGGAAAGCTGCAGAGATCACCAGAGATTATAAGGAGGGCGAGTCTGTTCTGCACCTCAAGCTGGAGGATGAAACGGTATTTAATGTGTTTTCTGTGTATTTTCAAGAGTGAACATGGTCTGTACATACATGTTACACATTCCTGTCACATACAAACACTATTATTTATTACAACATGTTTATCTTGCTGTCTTTGCACAATGTATTAAACATTAACTTTTACATTTTAGTATATTACAAATACTAAAGTCTGTTGTTCACAGCATATTCATACTTATTTTAGCATTCAAACTACCGTAGTCACTAAAGCATTGATAGTCTGACAAACTCTAAATATAATCAATATTTATCTCATACATCGTGTGCTCTGACAGCCTCTGGAGTATCCTGTCAGTCAGAAGAGTAATCCTCTGCCATTCTTGCGTAACCCCGACATTCTGGTGGGCGAGAACGACCTCACGGCTCTCAGTTACCTGCATGAACCGGCCGTCCTGCACAACCTCAGAGTCCGTTTCCTGGAGTCCAACAACATCTACACCTACTGCGGTCAGTATGTCATTGATTGTCTGTTGTTTAGCTGCAGATGCTGGAACAATTAGCTGATTAATCATTGATCAATTGGTTCAGGGATCGTGCTGGTGGCCATTAACCCGTATGAGCAGCTGCAGATTTATGGAGAGGAGGTGATCAACGCCTATAGCGGACAGAACATGGGGGACATGGACCCTCATATTTTTGCTGTGGCTGAAGAAGCGTACAAGCAGATGGCCAGGTCAGTCAGTACTACAGTCTGTACTGCATCCGTCACACGGCTTACTGTGTCAGAGGTGTATTATAGTAATTACTGTCTGAACATCAGTGCAAAATAAAGCAGCATGATCACAAAGATCTAGATTATTCATATTAAAGGTGCCTACATACCCAAACGGCCAATGTTTCCTGACTATGTCCAATGATCAGAGTTGGTTATCAAAAAGTCTGAATTATTAAACTAAAAAAACAGAAATACAAATTATGTTTCACCACAGACTGTCCAAGAGTTGGTGGATGCTTTAGTCCAGGTCTGGGAGGACATCCGCCACCTCATCAGGTGCCCAGGTGTTGTAGGGAGGTCATACAGACATGGAGGCCACGCACACTACTGAGCCTCAGTTGTTTTATGGACATTACATCAAAGATGGATCAGCCTGTAGTGTGTTTTTGCACTTTAATTATCAGTGTAACTCCATATCCAGACCTCCATGGGTTAATAAATTTGATTTCTATTGATAATTTTTGCGTGATTTTGTTTAAATTTATAAGAATATTTAATTAACGGCGTTAACGTGCTGCAATAATGTGAGACTCTTATCGAGCGATATGAAAAACTGATGACTTTCACCGTGATATTTTAGCGCGGATGTATACATATTTGCACTGTAGGGGGCGAGAACTAGTTTTCGAACCTCTACGCGCCTGTGAATTACCCAAACTACCACACCAAACATAGTCTATCATGGATGCAACCACGAAGCCGCAAGGCTTGCTTCAGGGAAAATTCATTTTTAAGAAGCTTCCCGATGGTGGCATCGACAAGACTAAGGTTGTGTTCACCTTATGTAATGAACTGGTTTACTGTAGGAGTTCTTCCAGTCTCAAATACCACCTGAACACAAAGCATCCCTCAGTCAGTGATGCATTTTGCAAACTGATGCATTTAGGCTCCTGTTCTAATGCTTCCCCTGGCTTAAGAAACCCGTTCTCAAAGACTTACTTTTGGTCAGTACTTAGGTATTTCACATTTTGAACGAGCCATTTTAATCTAGATTAATCTAGATTAATTTCAAGATTTCAGTGAGATTAATCTAGATTAAAAAAATTAATCTATGCCCACCACTAATTAATTCACTTTCAATCCAATCCAATCCACTTTATTTGCATAGCACGCTTTATAAACATAGGGTTACCAAAGTGCTGCACAGTACAATAAAGCACAATAAATATATAAGCACAAGATAAAATATGGAAATATACACATAAAAAGAAAACGTAAAATATCATAAAATCAAAAAACTAAGAATAAAATCAAATAAAGTCAAAAAGAATCAACACTCTACAAGGAGTTAAAAGCCAAGGAATATAGGTGGGTTTTATTCATTCCACAGTTTGGGGGCAGCAACAGCGAAGGCTCGATCCCCTCTGAGCTTAAGCCTAGCTTTAGGCACTCTCAGGAGGAGCTGGTCAGCTGACCTGAGAGAACGGCTGGGAGTGTAGGGGTGCAGCAGCTCAGAGAGATAAGGTGGAGCAAGGCCATTCAAGGCTTCACATTAGGATGTGTTATTTTGTTATGTTTGTTATGTTGTTACTAACTTTAGTAACTTATTTATCTGCATCCTTGTAAATGCTGTAGAGATGAGAGGAATCAGTCCATCATAGTGAGCGGAGAATCAGGAGCGGGGAAGACTGTTTCTGCCAAGTACGCCATGCGTTTCTTTGCCACAGTGGGCGGCTCAGCTAACGACTCTAACGTGGAGGAGAAAGTGCTCGCCTCCAGCCCCATCATGGAGGTCAGCAGCATGTTTTCTGTCTAATAAAAAATGTATATACACTTTCATTCTTAAAACTCTCAGAAAACAACTGAAGGAATAGTTTGACATTTCTGTAAGTAATATAATAATAATATAATTTTTTTTATATATAATTTTATTCTATAGAATCTTTTAATTCCTGTTTTTGTGGGTTTTACGATGCTGGAAGCCCAAAATATGTAAAAATAAACAAATAAATACTTGAAATTGTTTAAATTGCCCTTTTCATCCTGCTCCTCTATGTCCAAAAGGCGATTGGAAACGCTAAAACCACCCGGAATGACAACAGCAGTCGCTTTGGGAAGTACATTCAGATCGGCTTCAGTCGACATTATTACATTATTAGTGCCAACATGCGCACGTACCTGCTGGAGAAGTCTCGGGTGGTTTTTCAGGTGAGTGTGATGTTAATGCACCCAGAAAATACACCGAAAATTCAACGCCAGCTATTTTGATTTCGATTTCGATTAAACTTCTATGATTATGATTTTTTAGTCCTCAATGACAGTTACAGGTTGCATCTTTTCACCTTTTTTCTGAAATTTTACGGACTGAACAACTAATCAAGAAAATAACTGATGAAATAATCAATGACAAACTAACATTTACCTGCAGAAAATATTTCAGATGTTTGACTCTGGCTGTTTGTTTGTTGGACAGGCTGAAGACGAAAGGAATTACCACATTTTCTACCAGCTCTGTGCCTCCGCCACTTTACCAGA
Organism: Pampus argenteus; assembly: GCA_036937835.1. Classification (NCBI taxonomy): domain Eukaryota; kingdom Metazoa; phylum Chordata; class Actinopteri; order Scombriformes; family Stromateidae; genus Pampus; species Pampus argenteus. Next base: position 20,986,125 of record CM072877.1, on the reverse strand, counting down.
GTTCAAAGACCTTGGCCTCAGTGAGTCTGTTTTCTCTTTACACGTCGGGATTTGGTGAAATATTTCTGAGATTGATGCTGCTAAAATGTGCCTGCTAAAACTGGTCCGTTTGTGGGGCAAATTTTTTTCCTAAAGAACGCAAAGAAAAATTTGGGCTTTCTGCTGTGAAAAACTACCACCTGAAGCTTTTTGATTCTTGTTTGTCCTCCAGCCAGTGCAGAAGATTTCACCTACACGTCTTTGGGAGAGAACATCTTCATTGAGGGAGTGAACGATGCCGAAGACTTTAAAAAGACCAGAGAGGCCTTCATGCTGCTTGGTAAGACCACACGCTTTACACACTAAGAAAATGCACCGAAAACACAAAAAACACCTAGAAAACACAGGACAAACGCTTTACTCAAAGAATAATCTCCTAATATGTCTGTTAACCATCTGAACATCTGTGTTTCGGTGCTCTGCAGGTATAAAGGACAGCAGTCAGAGCAGCATTTTCAAGATAATGGCATCCATCCTCCATCTAGGCAACATCGACATCCGCCCGGAGAGAGACGGAGATTCCTGTCACATCTCAGTACGTCACCACGTCATCAACTGCACCCTCAGCACGGCAACGTCGGCTGTCTAACGGTCATTGTTGTTTGTTTGTGTTGTTGCAGAGAGACGACCTCCACCTGAGACATTTCTGCCGGCTGCTGGGGGTGGAGCTGCAGCAGATGGAGCACTGGCTCTGTCACAGGAAGTTAGTCACCACGTCCGAGACGTACGTCAAGAACATGTCGAGCAAACAGGCCGCCAATGCCCGTGATGCTCTTGCCAAACACATCTATGCTCGTGTGTTCGACTGGATAGTGGAGCACATCAACATGTCCCTGCAGACATCCTCCAAGCAGCACTCCTTCATCGGAGTCCTAGACATATATGGGTATGGGGGAAGGAATGCTGGGATTAAAACTTTATTTTTGGTGTTTGTCTGTGGATAGAAATGATGAGATCCTCTTTGTCGTGAATGTCCGCAGGTTTGAGACCTTCGATGTAAACAGCTTCGAGCAGTTCTGCATCAACTATGCCAACGAGAAACTTCAGCAGCAGTTCAACTCTGTTAGATTTGTTTCATCTCTATTT